>OZ020520.1:17219567-17322303 GCA_963971425.1 Bryoerythrophyllum caledonicum | reverse complement strand
AACGAGGAAGTCGTGTGGTCTGACACTTCTAGTGACGACTCGGAGATTGGATGCGACCCATCTATTCGCAAGGAGATTGAGGGCTTTATTAAATGCCATTGGCTAGATTCTGCCTTTCAAGAAACACCGACAAGTGGAGAAGATTCCGGCAAGGAAGAAGATCAAACTGAGATGGACGCGGTTGCATATGAGAACATCAATGAAAACCTAGAATCTTCTGATGATGTTCCAATTGGATGAGAGGCTCATCTTCAACTTCTTGCTAAATATCAGGAGAGTTTACAGGAAAACAAGAATCTGGTAGAAGAAGCCAACCGCAACAAAGAAGAACTTCAAAAATTACGCGTTGTACTCTAAGAAAAGGACATTCAAATCCAGGAATACGCGAAGTTGGTGTTTACTTTAAAGTCGTAGAATTTGATAGCAATGGAAGTAGTGCCATGAATGATAAACGGGCAATTTTGTAGCATTTTGAAATCATAAACCTTGTGAATTTTGTAAATTGCACTTCATTTGTAAATGGCTTTAGTTCAAAACAATATTGTTTATCTCTGACGTTAATCAAGTTTGTATGGTTCAACATGTTTTATAATTTGGCTAGATGTAATAAAGTGAATGTTCTATACAGTCTTGTATACGTTTAAATTATATATTTGATGAATGTGTTATGATCTTCCATGATTGTACAACTTCATGCACCCTAGTCAATGAATTAAATTCACTTTTGTCTAATATTTGATAACCGACTACAATAGTCTATAGTATCATCGAGAATTTTTTTGTAGTGGAATTTATATCATGTGTTGAAGAATAAAACTTAAATTTTTGTCTCAAACATGTCAATCATAAGACTAAACAAAAAAAATCATGTTACTTTCTTGCATAATAAATGATTTGGGATGTAACAAAATCCCCAATATTAATGCAACATTATTATTCTTGGTTGAATTATATGTAACCAATTGCAACGGCCTTCCAAATGATAAGAGATGGCATTCTACCATACAAATTATCCATATTATGTCTTAATATGAGTATAAGTTTGCGGGAAAAATCATTGAGCATTCTAATTGAAGGTACTAACTCTCCCCAAAAAATCATTAAGTAAGCATAAGTATTGTGGCCTAAGTAAGTATCAGTATTGTATAAGTAAGTATAAGTATTAAGTATTATATGTAAAAGTATAAGTATTGTATAAGTAAGTATAAATTCAAGGCACTAGGTTATAAGTAAGTAGAAGTATTGTATGTCAAGTTGAAGGCACAAGTTCAAGGCACACCCCTCTCGCGTACGCGCGTAGCCCTCTAGCAAACGCGCGTAGCCCTCTAGCATACGCGCGCAGCCCTCGAGCGTACGCGCGTAGCCCTCGCGTGTACGCGCGCCTCTTGGTCGTATGCGCCCGCCATAGGTCACTAATTTACTATAAATATGAGATTTCAAAGTTACGGACCCCACCTTCTAGGCGCTTTGGCCTGCAACTGCCACGTGGCGGCTGCTTGCTTGGCACTTTTGGGAAGTATTTTACGGTGCCTATTGACACCTTTGTATTTTTCCACCTTCGTATTCTTCCACCTCATCACCATGGATTCTGGACAACCATCTACCACTAGCAGTCCCCACGGAAACCGACAATGTGATTTTTGTCACGCACGCTCAAAGCAGAAGAAGCGCCTTCAAGTGTTGATGGATGAGAAGATGAAGGCATTTTCTGGTTGGGAGTCAGTTCCAACCCCATGGACATTTGCACAATGTGCAAAATACATTGGATGGTGTCATTTGGAGCACCTCTGGCCATACTCGCGATATTCTCTAATGCGACGTATAGACAAGGTCAACTTAAGGTACTGCACCAATGAGTTCTTCAAGGAGCGTTGTATCCAAGCGTACCAACACATTTACGACGAGGCAAAATTGAGCCGCAACTCGGTAAATATTTCAATTTTACGGATGGTTTACGCGGAGGTGGTATTTGGCGTACCGTTTGATTGGAGGACAATGGAAATCCAAACACACTCCAAGATGGCGCCAGTCATTGACAATACCGTTTGTGCGGAAGTTTCCAGGAGAAGGTCTCGGGAAAACCATGGAAGTTGAACCTTTGAATCAAACAATCGAGTGGTCCGCGTCTTCATCATCCGACTCGAATACTAGATGTCATCAGTCTGTGCGTAGGCAACAAGAATTGTCCATTATATCAACGTCGAACCCTAAACCGTCGGTTTCACAACAAGACGGAGATGCCACGAAGATGGATGCGGTACCTGAGGAGGGCGTGGAATATAAAAAAAGTCTACGGAGGGTGACTGGGTGAGTCGTGACGATTATCTTCGAGTTGTCAAGCGTCTAAAAGAAAGCTTGGACGTAATTGAGAATCTAGGAGAAGAGCTCGATGAGAAGGATAATGAAGTTGCAAAATGTCTTGAAGAAATTCAAGACTTGAAGGCACGAGTTTAGGAGAAAGACAATCTTCTTTCATTTTTTACTGGCTTTAAGGGATTCTAGAACTACAACAGTGCAAGAAATGTACATAGAGCAATGTTGAAGTGTTTTGGAACAAGAGCTTTCTACAATTTTGTAACAGCCATTTAATATTGAGCGATATTTTGTATATTTAATAAAACCTTGTAAATTGAGTGGCATCATGTATATTTAGTGGTTTTTTATGAGATGTTTTACATATCAAAATGTTAAGTGTTGCAATGTTTCAATATATAGTAGGAATTAGTGCGCACGCCCCAACATTGTGCGCGCCTGGCCCCACAACGTGCGCGCTCGGCTGGAAGCATGCGCATTTGGCCCACAGGGTGTGCGCCCGGCCCTACAGCGTGCGCGCCCAGCCACATAGAGAATGCGCCCGACCACCCTTGTGCGCGCCCGACCCAGATGCTCCTGCTCCAGCACTATATTAGAACTATATGCGATGTGCTTGACTCACCTGACATCCTTGGCTTCGTGTCTTAGAACTCCTTATTGGGCTCCTTGTATGAATCTACAAGTTTGTGAGTGACCTTTGGGTCTTCATTTTCTATGCACACACAATTTCCTATTACTTTTGGTGCATTCTCTTTGGCACAACATTACACGCCAATTTTATTGTGATGTCGTCTCAACAAAGGCCTCAAACGAAGGAGTGGGCCCCATGGTACACATTTAACAAGAAGGATCAAGTGACATGTGTTTGGTGCAATTACACGTTCGCATACAAACGTGGAAGGTGCATGTCACACTATGGGTATCCACAATGGTCAAAGACTTCGTGCACTAAGGCCCCAACAGCTGTTAAGGACCGTTTTAAAATATGCGGGAATATTATTCCTACTAGGATGACCGAGGCGCAGATCGTTGGCCTTCCTAGCGCACCAGCAACATGTTCCACTGAACCTTGTTCTAGCCAATCCATCCAACAAGGTAGTTTCTTGGAAACTCAAAATGAGGATAACACGCAGTCCACGAATCCTCTAAGTCAAGCATCATCATCAACACCAAGATCTGTACAACAACGGAGCTTTCCAGAGGCTTACTATATAGAAAAACGAAAAGAGTTGCATGAATTATGGGCACATTTTTTTTACGAAGAAACGTTGCATTCAACGTGGTTAGACATCCGGCCTTCATCAAGGTCACCCTCGCAACGTCAAAGGCAGGTTTCAATTATACACCGCCATCGTACAATGCCATGAGGACGACATCCATTGAGCCTCTAAAAAATAAAGTGAAAGACCTTGTGGACAAGAAGACCGGCGTAGATATTGCCAAGTATGGGGCAACAATATGCTCGGACGGGTGGGACAATGTTACACGTCGCCCTCTCATGAATATCATGCTCGTATGTCCAATGGGTGATATCTTCTTGGGGTCTATAGATACCACGGGTATGAAGAACTCTACGGCATATGTAGGGGACCAATTGAAAAGTTTTATCTGTAAGGTTGGACCATTGAATGTGGTCCAAGTGTGCACCGATAATGCTTCAAACATGTTTGGGGCAATGAAGAAGGTCAACAATGAGTACCCGCACATACATACTCAAGGGTGTTGTGCACATATTTTGGACCTCCTCCTCGAGGACTGGGGGAAGGAAGGCATGTTTGCAGACCTCGTCCAGAAGGCGAAACAGATTGCATTGTATATCCGGAACCACCATGTGCCCATGGCCTTTTTTCGCCGATTTTCGCCAAAATTGTCTGTGTTGTGGCCAACAACAACAAGGTTTGCATGCAATTACATAATGATCCATCGTCTGTTGGAAGTGAAGAATGCCCTGGAGATGGTTGTGATAGACCCAGCATGGATATCCTACATATCCTCTCTTTTCGATAGGGAAAACGGGCACAGTGCCCATGCGAAGGCATCGCAGGTGCGAGCCACCGTTCTAGACGAGACTTTCTAGCATCAGTGCACTAACTTTGAATTTGTAGTGGCACCAATACTAAAGGCATTGCGGACTTTTGATGGTGACACTCCGGCGATGGGAATTGCTTGGGTGACCATGAACAAGCTAAAGGAGCACGTGTTCAAGCTGCGCAATGCGCCATTCAACATGCTTGACAAAATTGCAACTCGTCTTGAAAGATCATTCCTACGGCGTTGGGAGATGATGACAACAGATCTTCATTATGTAGGGGCTTTATTGAATCCTTATCTAGCCAATAACTTGCAAATTCAAAACAATGGTGAGGCCAAAAGGGCCCTAAACAAGGTTGTTATGACGCTCTGTGGTGCACTCGGAGTGTCTTTTTCGGCAGTAATGCTCGAAATCACGGAGTATGAAGAATTGCGAGGCCCATATTCACCGGAGGAAGCTGGGGAAATTGAAAACAACAACCTCTTGCTACACCAATGGTGGAACCGCGTGGGCGGGCAATCATTGCCTATCATTGCGAAGCGTATACTAGCACAAACCTGCTCGGCCTCGTCATGTGAGTGTAATTGGAGCATGTATTCGTTCGTGCATAGTAAGAGCCGAAATCGCTTGGGAGTGCAAAAAGAGGAAGATTTGGTTTACATCTATACGAATAGTCAATTGCTCCGAGAACGTCCTCGTCTAGACCCGATTCGAAGGTATGAGGAGAATGTGCATTTAGAGGAGTCTGATCCAGATGGGGAACTTCCTTCAAACATAGAGGACGAGGGCTTGGAGTCGAATGATGAGGGTTACAACTGGATGGGCGGCGATTGGGAAGACCTTGCCCGTGACAACAACCCCGTGTCTGATCATAGCCCACCTAGGGACAACTCTACAAACAACGAGCACGGTGGAGATGTAGTACATGACCATTTTCACAACGTCCACGGTGACCCAGTGGATCCTTTAATGTTTGATGACGTCGACGGAGCGGCGGTCCATACCATAGTAGAATTATCGGGTGAAGACCGTGCCCAAGAAGCTAGGGCAGACGAAGATGGGTCGGCATTGGGGGGCAATCTTGATGGAGATGACAACATCTCGGAGAATCAGTCTATGAACTCAAACGGCTCTAGCGCCTCGGGCGCTTCTAGTGGCGATGGCCCTGAACTCGACGGTCATGGCATTGGCATTGCAGCAAACGATACATTTCCTCATGATGGAAACGAAGTGAGCAGTGGTGGAAACGATAATGAATCCCATGAGCCAATGGCCACCACAGGGTCCATTGAAGTTGTGAGAAGCTCTCCGGTTTTGCCTCAAACAATAGAACCGGACTTAGAGGAAGACATGCCACTACAAGATTTGTTTCGGCGGCCCCGTGATCAAAGTACCGCATCGATCGGAAGAACTCTTTTACGTGTAAAGAAAAAGACCTCTTCAACAATAGTTCGGCCACCCGTCCACCGTAGCGCACTCGGCCCAAATGGTGGTGTGGAGCGTGCGATACTAACCCCACAACTTCCCGTGCGAGGGTTGGGTCCTCTACTATGAGTAGCCATTTAGGGACACGGAGGGGCGAGAACAATGGTACTCTCCCTTTCTTCACGGGACCTTGGCGAGGTGGAACCTCGGAGAGAGTCATTGGGGCCAAAGGCAACCGCTCCAAAAACATGGATGGAGTAACAGACAAAAGGAAGAATATCCGAGTAAACGACTTGTGAACGCCGCATCAACTACGGGAGCCGAGCTACAACTATGAAAATTGGCCTCGGAGATTGAGGAGTACATGGCACAAGTCTTGGAAAATGCAGCCGAGAACTTCTCATCATCGGGCGATGATGTAGACGATGAGGATTGCGATGAGGTACGTGGCGACAATACAGTGGTGCTTCGCGGGCTTTCTCTTCCCCAAAATGTTCGCCGATCAAAACGGAAGCGAAAACACAATGAAGAATCCTCAAGCTCAGATGATTAAAAGGTAACGGACATGAGGGTACTACAAGTTAAAAGTGACTTTAGTGGTGTGGTGATAGCATGGTACAATAGCACCGCTGTTTTAAAATATGTACTTGGTGTCGAGAGTGCCCATTCATGAAAGCACCACATTGAAATAAATAATTTTAATGTTAGAGCACCTTGGTACAATTATATTCTTTCAAATTCTCTAAGCCTCAGCCCTTTTGAGGGGCAGATGCAGTGTTCGATCGCACGCGCCCGGCCTTTAACCGCGCGCGCCTGATAGGCAGGTGGGCGCGCGACCCACAATGGTATGCGCCAGGCCCGTGACGCTGTGTGCCCGGCCCCTAACGGTACGCGCCCGACCTTGACGGTACGAGCCCGGCCCTGAGTGCAACGCACCTGGCCCTGAAATGCACGGGCGAGGCCCTTAGGGGTACGCGCCCGGCCCTGTATGTACGCGCCCGACCCTAAATCGTACGCGCCCGGCCTTAATTGGAACGCGCCCGGTCCTACATGAACTCGCCCGGTCCAGATTGGTACGCGCCCGGCCCCAAATGCTGCGCGCGCGGTCCGAAGGCACGCGCCCGCCCCTTGATGTGACGTGGAAAGCCGTCCGACGTGTCGTGCACACGTGTTTTATTAGGGGGTAAGTTGAAAATTTGATTTAGGGTTTGTAATTTTTTTTTACACGCAACTGTCCGCCAAAAATTGTTGATCGTCCTGTCCGTCCGTCCTACTGTTCGTCCGTCCACTGTCTTTGGGCCCCTGTCCATCTATGTAGACAACCCTGGAGTGTGCGGACTGGTGGTATGAGTGCGAGGAGAGCGACGCACGAGTATTGGGCAGAGGGTCGAGAGCGTTTGTGTAGAGTAGGTGAGTGATTTGCTACGTTGATGGGCTGCAGCCGGTGGTTGGGTGCTGGAGTGTCGTGTGGTGTTGGTTTTCATGTGAGAGAGGGCTGCTCTAGGATTTTTGTGGCTACGACGTGAGTGCGGCAAGAGTGGCTATAAGAGGGGGGCGCTGAGGGAGAGTTGTTTGGACGGAGGTGTGAGGTGTGCGTCTGTAGGCGCGGTGGAGGAGTCTGCGCCTGAAGTTGTGGCGGCGATCGGAGGAGCAGATTGTGGGGTTCGGAGTTGTGTCTGGTGTGTTCGTGCAAGTCTGTGCCCGAGTAGCAGTTGGGTGTGCATGCAAGGGGAGTTGCCGGTGGAGAGGTACGCCTTCATTCTGGTCACGAGGCCGAACAACAAGTTGGGTCTGTGAAGGAAGTTGTGCGGTGGATGTTGGAGGCATCATGTTTGCCCGTGCGGTTGGTTGACTGCAGGAGAGAGATGTCGATCGCGGAGGGAGAGAGAAGTGGAGTGGAGGCATTGTGAAGGTTCAGGTGCTGCTGGAGACTTGCTCCTGGTGATCGTGGAGGTCGTCAATCGGCTGGCCGTGGCGTTCTGTATGGAGGCGGTACTGGAGGTTGCCGTCCTGGTGATTGTGGAGGCGTGGTAGAGTCTACGGTGGAGGCGTACTGAAGTTCGTTGATGTTTTTTGGGGGTTTTTTTATGTGGTGATTACGGTGGAACAAGATCGTCGTGGAAGGTGGTGTTGGAGGCATCGTTCATTGTCCTCGGGCGGTTCCACCTTGCTGCTCTCGAATCATTTTTTAGTGTGTTTTTTTTATCGATGTGGAGTTGCTGGGGTTTAGTTTGGTGCTTGTGAAGGTTGGTTGGAGTTCGGCGGAAGGGTCCTGTTGGGGTTGTGGTGGCCGTGTTCCTTGGAGTTCGTGACAGAGCCCCTAGGAGTCTCGTGTGCGTCTCTTTCTGTTAGAAGTCCGGTGGAGTCCGGTGTGGAGGCGCTGAAGGCGTCGCTCCTCGCGGAGGTGTTGCATGGTTGGTTGACTTCCTCGGTTGTGTAAGCGCGAGTGGTGCTAGTGGTGGCCATGCTCCGTGGAGTTCGTGGAGGAGCCGCTGGTGGTGCTTGCTGGAGGTCATCGTTCTGAAGGTGGTGAAGTCAAGGAAGATAAGGTGGCATCGAGGTGTAGGCGCGACGTGTGGAAATGTGTTTTTCAGCACGGTGTGTGTGGGACTCGTAGTGTTCGGTTTTGGTCGCTTTCCCTGGAGCTGGGTTTTTTGTAGATCCCCCAATCGTGTTGTGTGTGCAGTCTTATTTTTTGTTTATTTATTTTTGTTTTGTTTTATTTTTCCCTTCCCTTCCTAATGGTAGGGTTCGCTAGAGCCTTATAAGTTCATTTCCAGAAGCTAGTCGCGGTGGCCATAGAGCTCCCCCTTGTGTAATACGGACTAGTCACGATAAACGGGTGTTATTCGGAAGCGCTGGCAGAATTTCCCTTCTGAATGGTTGAAGTGCTATCACCTTGTTATAAATATTGGAGTAGTTGTATGAATGGGGTCCTTTTATTAACCATGTGAACATCAATTGTGTTCATGTTGTGGATTGATGAGTGTTGGCGCATGTGGAAGCCCTAGCCTTCGGGTACGGTTCCAATGCTACTAAGGCTTATGGATATCAAAATTGTGTGAATCAAACTATGTTCCCACCCACATAATTGTTTATGTAGTTGTGCTAGTCTTAGAGGTGTCGGTTGCAAAGGTGAGCAGCTGGTAACTCACTAATTCACTACGACAGATGAACGTTAAGGTTGAGTTAGGTCAGTAACTCAAATTTACCTAGTACAGTCGATGGTAAAAGTGAATTGCAAGAAGTTATAAGTCACTAAGCATATGTGAGTTACTAATCGCCTTTCCTCACTTTCATGTTTCCGGTTTTGAATCCAGATCCGGGAATTTCAAACCACACACACCGGTAATCAGCTCTAGTTGTCCCTCATGACATTAGCTATGTCATCATGACGCGTCATCGTGACGACACAGTCATCATGACGCGTAACCTTTTCCTTTCCACCCCAATCCAAGCTTCACGAAGGTTATACAACCATTTGGAATGGGGTACGTCCGTGACAAGAACCACTTCGGAGCTCACACAAAAAGGGATAGATAGGTGTCAAGATAGAAAGACACAAACTTAACATTAAAAATGGGCAGCGCATCTCATACAACCTTAGGAAACGACGCCCCATAGTTGGGTGCTTGCAAACCCTCTTCCTAACACTAAGATAACGGGAAC
Organism: Bryoerythrophyllum caledonicum; assembly: GCA_963971425.1. Lineage (NCBI taxonomy): Eukaryota > Viridiplantae > Streptophyta > Bryopsida > Pottiales > Pottiaceae > Bryoerythrophyllum > Bryoerythrophyllum caledonicum. The sequence goes on along the minus strand of OZ020520.1, from coordinate 17,312,864 downwards.
CGGATTGTAGCTGCAACGGCGGCCATGCAAGGCGTCCGACCTACACACCAAAATCATAAATTGCCCGGGTCCGTAATCTTCCCCGCTCTTACGATTAGGTCAACTAACAAGACCCTAACCGACTTGAAACTAACAACTAAATACCCTTCCTTTGGGAGTAAAACACAAAACCCAAAATCCACGATCAAAACGAGTCCTGACAACTTGTCCGCTACTTCCTAACTAACCCCGACCAGATCCGAAAAGTTACGGATCCCATCCACCTTTTCCGGAATAGGTTCAGGTTCTGGGTAAAATCCTAATATCTGGGTCACCGCTGTGACCGTTTAACTCTACCACTAGACTCCTAACCGCCTATGACTAGTTTCTTGCGCACAAGGAAGGGAAGTCATCCTACTCCTTGTCTTCTTGGTCCTGACCTTCGTCTTCCTCTGAAGAATCCGAGAGCTTCACCGTTGACGTTCCGACTTGAGGTGAAGCCGGTTCTTCCTCTTTGATCTTGTCCCCCGGCTTCTGCACCTTGATTTACTAGCTTGCAGGTGTTGTCTCCTCCGCCTCACGAGTGATGGTCTGCGAAGCCGACCGGGTCTGCCACATCGGGGTTACCTTCTCAGAAACGAACAGGGTCCGCTTCTTGGAGACTTGCGAATCCGGAGTGTCAACCTCCACCTTACTCGCCTTTCCCTGCCGAACCCTCATCTTTAGCTGAGACAACGGAGGAAGCACGTCCCTCCGCTTCTTGGATTTCGGACTCGGGGTTCAAAATCCGGCTTCGGGATCCAAAACCGCTAGCACTATCGGAAGCGCCTCCGTTGGCTCGGATTCGGGAGACACCTTCCGAAATCCCTGCATGAATCTTTCCCAACATCCCGAAAGATCCCTGCATGAATCTTCCGGCACTCTTCCAACACATTCTCCATCTTGGAGTGGTACTCCATCAACACCCCGACAAGTTTCTTCACCACCGGGCCGTCCAACTTTCGGGCCTCGTCAAAGCCAACATCGAACAACCTCGCCTTCAGCAACACATCTCATGGCTGCTCCACGAACTCTGTCACCCGGGTAAGAGAAATCGCGGAATCGTTGGCCTTACCCATCGCTGCAGCCAGCTCCACCTCCTCCTGGTTCATGGTTGTCTTCATCTTCCGGTTCCGGTTTTCCATGGAGATGAGTCGAGTCTCCAGCTCCTATACGTTCCGGATGTTAGAACTGGTTAAACCTAATCGAATTCTTGTCGACACTCCACTATAATCACCCTATCATGACTCTATAAATAATACAACCACGAATCATACCGCAAACCAAAGAAGCTTAAGACTATAACATTCTACTATATTAATAATATGCAAGGTGAGAGACAAAGCTCCTCCCACTAAGCTTTAAGAGAGACAGAGGAAGACTTGCTGTACAACTACCATAACCGTATTGGATTCGTAACGGTTCCCCATGAATCCCTTTTGTAGAGTTACTTGTCAACTAGTCGAGATGTATGACGTAGTCGCAACATTACCCCCTCTTTTAGGTCCTAGTCCTTGGTCTTGGGGCTGTAGGATGTCGACGGTGAAATTTCTTGACGGCGTCTAAGGCGTTTTGTAAATTTCCTGCAGGCTCCCACGAGTTTTGATCCGGTCGATTGCCTTGCCATGCAACCAAATATTGAAGTTTCTTTCCTTGGCCAATTATTCGAGAGTCCAATATGCTATGTACTTCCCATTCGATATTTCCATCTGGTGATACGATAGGTGGTGGTGGTTGTTGTTTGCGGCCTGGGATTGTGTCTTGGCGGTATGGCTCCAAGCACGAAACGTGGAACACATCGTGGATGTGAAGTGTCTTAGGCAGCTTGAGACAATATACCAAATCTGATATTTTAGCTATGATAAGGAATGGTCCTAAGAATTTGGGTCCCAATTTTTTAGAAGGTGCCGTTGTTGTAATGTGTTGGTGTCAAAGAAGTACTTTGTTGCCAAGTTTGAAATGCGGTGGTTGTTGAACATGTTGATCATAATTTCTTTTTGCTTGATCTCTTGCAATCTTAATCATAGTCTTTGTTTCTTCGTGCACCGCTTGTAATTGACAAATCCGTTCTTTGGCTGCTGGGACCGTGGAAGTCGTAGGTGTTATAAAAGATAGGGTTGGATGATAGCCATACGTGGCATAAAATAGTGAGAAGCCTGTAGGAGAATGAAGAGAATTATTATAAGCAAATTCGGCTAGGAGAAGGAGGTCGGAACAATCATCTTGGCGCCTGGTGGTGAACATTCATAGAATTTGCTCTAAAGTTTGATTGACCCGCTCCGTTTGTCCATCCGATTGTGGATGGAAGGCTGTTGTATGAAGGGGGTGAATACGGAGGAGGTCATATAAACGTCGTAAAAATTTTGATACAAATATCGGCCCTCGGTCGGAGATTACTTCTTCTGGTGTTCCATGGTGCTTCCAGATATTATGAAGATATAACGTAGCCATTCCTTTCGAATCAATTGTTTCATTTGTTGGGATAAAATGAGCCAATTTAGTGTTCTTATCAACTACCACCATTATAGCATCAAACCCTGCACTCTTTGGCAATTTTACAATGAAATTTGTTGTTATCCATTTCCACGGAGCTTGTGCTGCTGGAATTGGCTGTAATAGTCCATATCGACTATGGCGTGTCGACTTTGAACGTTGGCATAAATCACAACCATCTACGTATCTGTGAACATATCGATGCAAGGAGGGCCAATAAAATGTTCTCGCTACCAGGTCTAAAGTCTTTGCACGTCCTAAATGTCCAGCACACGGGGCATCATGTCTTGATCTTAGTATCTCGAGTCTTAACTCATTATTTTCGGATACCACCATCTTATCCTGGAAATAGAGTACTCCATTTTGAAAATTATAGTCTTGAAATTGTCGTCGGATGTTTATTGGTGCCTGATCAGGGTTATTTGTAAAAAATGCCAATATTGGCTCTAGATTTTTATCCTTAATGGTTGATAATTTGATCATGTTAATAATTTCGACGTCATTCCAAACCGGTTGACATGTTTCCAACATTGCTAATCGTAGTAAAGGTCTTGAATCGTGGTCAAATTTATTTTCAATATCTGTGCGTCTTGATAACATATCCGCTCGTCCATTTAATGATCCTGGCCTGTGCTGAATAACAAAATCGAATGCTAATAGCCGTTCCGACCATCGAGCTTGTCGTCGATTAAGTTGTTTGGTGGTAAGAAATTGCTCGAGATTCTTATGGTCAGAAATTACTCGTACTTGATGAGGTGACCCTTCAAGGTAGACTCGCCAATCTTGAAACGCTAAGACAATACTTAGTAACTCTTTATTGTAGATGTCATAATTTTGTTCTGTTGGTGACATCTTAGAGCTACGATAAGCGCAAGGATGCAAATGCCCATCTTCTCCATGTTGAGAGAGGATGCCTCCCGTTGCAGTGTCGGATGCGTCCGTTTCAACAATAAAAGGTTGGTCAAAATTGGGATGTAATAATACCGGTGCTTGTATAAATTGCGATCGTAGTTCCTCAAATGCTTGTTGGGCCACGGTATCCCACCAAAATTGTTGGTTTTTTCTTGTGAGGATCGTGAGGGGTACCGCAATTTTTGAATAATCCCAAATAAAGCGGCGGTAAAAGTTTGCAAAGCCTAAGAGTGCTTGGACCTCCTTTATTGTTTTTGGACTTGGCCACTCTTGAATTGCCTGGATTTTATCTGGGCACATGTGTAGTCCTTCTCCTGAGACGATCATCCCTAGAAATTCCACGGAGCTACGGTGGAAGTGACACTTTGATGCTTTAGCATAAAGGCCATATCGTTGTAGTTGTCGTAGAACTTCTCTTACCACTACTTGGTGTTCTTCTAAATTTTTTGAAAAAATAAATATATCGCCGAGATAGATCACCACTGATATATCCAATAGGTCATTGAAAATAAACTGCATATGTGCTTGGAACTGAGTTGGGGCGTTTGTTAAGCCAAACGGCATCACTAAATACTCAAATAACCCATAACGTGTTTTAAATGTTGTCTTACATTCATGACCGGTAGCCATCCTCACGCAATGGTATGCTTGTCTTATGTCCAACTTGGTAAAAACTTTAGCTCCCAATAATCGAATAATGAGCTCACGAATGAGCGGTAGCGAATATCGATTCTTTATTGTAACACGGTTGAGATTTCGGTAATCCACACATACTCGAATCGTTCCGTCTTTCTTCTTAGCAAATACAACTGGGGCTGAGACCAAAGATTTGGATCTTCTAATCCATCCCTTTCCGAGGTTCTCCTCCAAATATTTACGAAGTTCCTGTAGTTCTACTGAAGACATGGGCCTTAAGCTGGTGTTTCGTGGCTCTTGTCCCTCCTTGAATTCTATCTTCATATCTGATGTTCCATGATCCGGTAATTCGTTGGATGCTTCCTCACTGAAAGCCCCTTGCATGTCTTGATATTCCATCGGGATTACTCCTTCAGTCAATCCTTCCATTTTTTTTGTTCCAAATAATTCCAACACCTCTAAGGTGTATAATTTAGCCCTTTTAGCTGACCGTCTAAACGCTGCTGCAGACACCATCGCATGCCTTGGTGTTGTCACCCTGTGCAATTTCCTTGAGTCTTCATTCCTTCTATTATTGTGAGTTTTTGCTTCCATTTGATCATGGCCTGACTGTATTGGAAACCAGGGAGCGGCATCGGGTCGTAGTTCCACCGAACCCTTTGTTTCTTTGTTCCTCATGCATGTTACAGGTTCTGCAACTTTGAGATGAAAATTGATCCCTTCCTTTGTTGTTGCAGAGCTATCCTCTAGCTGTTGCAAACAATTTTGCTGACAATAAATAGAGTTATATAACACCTCTCCTTTAGACCATCAAATGGTTGGATCATGACGTACTAACCACGGAGTCCCTAAAATACAGGGATAGCGTCCAATGTTGGTGATGTCTGCTGTTAAAACCTCTCGATGACTTCCTACCCGTAGTTCCACCACGGCCTCATGAGTGATCAATCCTGAGTTGATGATTCGACCATCAATGACCCGAACTTCTCGTGGAACAACTTTGGACCTGATTTTTGCTTGGCATTTTTTAGCAAACGATGGGTGCATGAATACCCCCGTCGCTCCGGAATCGACAAGTGTGACTGCTGGTATTGAATTAATCGTTGCCGTTAATGTAAGATGAACTTCTGGATCCATGATAGCTCGTAGATATAATGGAGACAACGAGCTCAAATGCTTGGCGGATCTCTTTAGTTCAGACCGCAAACCAGTTTCAACTGTAGTCTGAGAAAAGCCCGGGTACTAAAACGATGACTTCAGTCTCGGGATCGTCTTTTTTCCAATTCTTCAAACTTCTCCTCACCCCCTCCCATTACTGCCAAAGATAGTGGTTTGGAGGGGTTGACTGGACATCTTGCGCGAACATGGCCTAACTGACCACATCCCCAACATCTTCCTGTCGCTGAAATTCTAATCTTTCAACAGCCATCTTTGCTAAAGCAGTTGTTCCACCGATTGAATCTAACTCCATCAGAACAGGCCTAGAGCTCCCGGAGCTAGCTTGGAAACGGCCAGTTTGATTTCTTGGAGTTAAGTTGAAGGAAATTGGCCGCCTATTTTGACGTCGTGACCACAACCGTTCATCAATCCGGGAAGACATCGCCATCCACTCATGAAGCCTCCGTGGTTGTGCTTCTGCCGTTGCAATTGAGTCAAGAACTTCGTCCTTGAGTCCGCCACAAAAACGTGCGATTAAGCTGGACTCATTCCAATCCACTTGTGCAACATGCTTATTAAACATTGAAATATAACTTGTCATTGATCCTGTCTAACGAAGCTTTCCCAATCTATCTTTGGCTGTGCTCCGGCGATCAATATCGCCATATACTGCGATCATAGCCTCTCGGAATATTTCGTAGCTTGCCAACAGCTCATGACGACGTCCCTCGTCCAGCGCCTATAATATCGGCATTGCCCAATTCTGAGCCGCCCCCGTGAGATATGATAATGCGTAGGTGATTTTGTCCTCATATGATCGATAAGCACGTGGCCTGCCTCGGAATACCAACCGAAGTTGAGCGAACCATTTGTACACCTCTCCTCCTTTCTTTTTGGCAAACTTCTCGGGTGTTGCCACTTTACAGTCGGATTCTTCAATTCGCTCATGGCCTTGCTCAGAAGTCTTCACAACCGCTGGAGGGGGTGCCAAAAATGAAAATGCAGCCAAACTTTCCAAAATCTGCTGAAGAAGATGCGGTAGTGCGGCTTGAAGAACTGATTGTACCTGTTGCTGAATGTACGTTGCAACCTCTGGTTCCACCCCTTCGAGCATTTGTGTACGTGCCTCGTTGTCCGCCCCCGCTTGGTCCATAATGTTGTTCACTCGCCACTAAGAATATCTGGTACTATGCGGTTCTCTCATCCATGGTGCGGATTTCGCGGTGCCGCAGTGCCACAGAGGCGGATCCAAGATCACGTTCCTCATCTTCGTTCGGGCAGAATATAGGAGCCACCAGCCATGATTCGATTTTTTTGAAACGTAACCCGATTTTCTCACAGACTGGCCGATTGCGAGCCGTCTGCTCAAATTTTGAACCAATTTTAATCCTCTTGAACTTCGGAATCTTGGTGCAGGCGCCAGGAGGTCGGATCATACTCCATCATGTCCGTTTTAATTTATACAAAACCTGGAACCGGCGGAATCATATCCCATTGTGTCAGTTTTTAATTTATTTTATTTATGCAGAACCTGCATGTGCATGAATTTCGGTGCATGAGCTTCTCATTTGGTGCAGGAATTTCATAATATGCTCTTGAATATTTTATCTGTATGATCTTGCCATTCGGTGCAGAATTTTCGGAATAATTTTAATTTTTTCGAATTAAATTTTTTTAATTATTCATTTCAATTAAAGTTATGAATTTTAATAATTTTTTTAATTTACAATAAATTTTTCCATATTCGTTATTTAAAAATTAAATTCATGATTACATATAATTAAAATATAATATTAACACTTAAAAATATTATTCATAATATTCGGAAAATAAATTCTTATTCATTCATGCTAATTAATATTTGTAAATTATTCCAAAAAATTTAAAATTATTCAAAAATCATTCAGCAGAATCATTCATGGTAAAATTATTTCGATGAGAAGATTACTCTTAAAATTAAAATGCCATTTGGAAAATTAATGACATTCCAAAAATTTATGCCATTCCGAAAATTATAATTATTTAGAAATCATTCAGCAAATTCATCATTCATGGTAACCGGCAAGAATTTCGGAATAATTATTTTTTTATTTTATTTTATTTCAATCATGACTCCATAACTCACGAGCTCTTTGAACTCAACATATAGTCGGGATCCGATAATTGTACATTCTTAATCCAAGGAGCGTGGACATTCTCAGACCTTGAATAATGTCAGAACTGGCTAAACCAAATTGAATTCCTGTCGACACTCCACTATAATCACCCTATCATGACTCTACAAATAATACAACCACGAATCATACCGCAAACCAAAGAAGCTTAAGACTATAACATTCCACTATATTAATAATATGCAAGGTGAGAGACAAAGCTCTTCCCACTAAGCTTTAAGAGAGACAAATGAAGACTTGGTGTACAACTACCATAACCGTATTGGATTCGTAACGGTTCCCCATGAATCCCTTTTGTAGAGTTACTTGTCAACTAGTCCAGATGTACGACGTAGTCGTAACACCGGGGTTGCACGTTCCGTTCTAGATGTTCGCAAAGCTTGTCTGCTCCCACGTCTCCCGCAATCCCGCACGCCTCAATCAAGATGACCTCGATCCGCTCGTAAGTCTCCTTCGCCTTCTCGTATCCTTCCGCGATCATGTCGAAAGGATCTTCCTCTTTCTTTTCCTTGTTGACCTTCTTCCGGCAAATGGGAGGGGTCGTGTTGCTCCTTTCCATCTACTTCTTCTTCCTTCTCGGGTTGGCTGTCGCTGGCGGAACGTCAGAGGAGGAGGAATCTGAGTCCAAATCCAAATCCAAATCCGGTGTCTGCTTGGATTCTCCATCCGATTTTGTATCTTCCCAGCCGTGGCTCGCTAGCACCTTGGCCGTCTCGTAGGCGGTCTTTTCGTTGTCGCGTAGCAAATCTTCATGCTCGTATAAGTGATACAGGAATGGGGAGATTGGAGTAGGTCGCACCTTCCCCAATCCGGTCAGGAACTTACTTACTAGTTCCCGCATGATGTCTCCCCACGCCACCTTCCGCTCGTCGGTGTACGCTCCCCAGATCGTGTTGGCTAGAGTCGTGGTAGTCTTCGATGACCGATCCAGATACAAGATCGGGAGCAGGAACTTGTACACCCTTTGTGCCCTCGGATCCTTGCAGTCCGCCACCGTCATACCGTCCTTCGGATCTGCCTTCCTCGCAAACTTCCCGTCAATAAAACATTCCCGGCACGAGCACATACCTTCTCCGCGAGTTGGAAACCCGTAGACTTTGCTTCACATTGCTGAAGTCCACTTCTCCGGCTTCCCTCGGATGGTGCCATTGAATTCGTTGGAGACCCCATCCAGTAGCTCCTTGACCATTGCGTCGTCTCTGAAACCCCATGGCTGCTCCCAAAACCCGAAGCATCCCATCCTCTTCAGATCCGCGTCCAATGCCTTCTGGTCACTCTCGGATTCGGGAACCATCGGAACCACATTTCGGAGGTTCACAATCGATTTCGTTGTCGCCCTTCTGTTGGTCGCCTTCTTCAACGTCATCGCAACTACCCTCGCTCTGGATTCGTATCCGAATTCTTCTAAAGGATCCGCGAAGGAATCCGCACTCAAACCCTAACCCGCAAAGGCAGCGCTACCGACTCACCACGCTTACACACACACACAACCCTCAGCCGCACACGCTTGCTCGCTTACCGCTAACCAACCCTAAAACTCACTAAGAAAGATGAGAGGAAGAACCCTGGGATTAACTATTTATTCCCACTCCGATAATCATTACCTGAATCCGAACCTGCGGCCGGTTATGGCCATTAAATCTGGTTACGGTTCTGACCGTTAGATCCCGATCTTGGTTCTATCCTACCGAGACCGAAATCAGGCCAGTGATGCTCAGATTCTTTTCTAGTGATTTTAGGGTTTTTAGTTTTAGACGACGAGGGCTTGTGATAGTTTTTAGTAAAACTATCTATTTACAATGGGGATGTTCCTTATTTCCGAAAAATCACCACCCAGTTGCCTTTTACTTATACTAAGACCTTTATTCCGTAAAAACTAGGTTTCAACAGGCACTGGACTCTGGTCTCGCTCGCTTAGCTGCACGTTCCGGCAGTTGTAACGTAGATAGATCCGTAGCATTTCGACTACTCACAAAATATGACTCGAGGACACTTGTCCTCCGGAGCCTCTGCAAGACCATCGGCCCAGGCTGCCCAGACATTGCCAAACCCCCTCACAACAAAGCCCCTTACAACAATCAGAGACAATGAACGTTAGCAAAAGATATTGCTTCTTACACAAATCTAATTGACTACTGTCGGATCCAAAATTGGAGCAAGAACAGTATTGAGATGAAAAACTACAACAAGATGGCGCAAAATATACAAGTTTCCATGCAACACTTCAAACAGCACTATGTTGCGCCATCATAGCCATATCCTCCCACAACACTAATCCCACGGCCCACTACGCCCAACCAAGAACAAGAAATGTAACATAGTGTACAACTACACAAGGTGACACACACAATTTCTTGTTGTACACGATTTCTTGTTGTACACGATTTCTTGTTGTACACAAAATGTACAACTTCACAAGGTGCAAAAAACCTAAAAATTAAAACGCACTCCCCTGGCGCCAAGCACCAAGAGAGTGGTGTGATCTGGCGATAGTGGATTCAATGATGGCGCAAAGTGGCAATCAACGTCAATATGGCTTGCGCATCCTCTCAAACGGATAGGCGACATGACATCCTGCAAATTATGTCCATGTCGCAGGGAGGCGACAAGACACCCTATCCAGATGGCAAAGTGGCGAAAACCAAAAAGAAATTTACCATCTTTTTCTTAAGAAGTGTCACAGCTGGAAAGAAAGTTTCGCTTTCTGGCTCCAATTCGCAAGCAGAAAAAAGGCTGGTTCTGGGAATCATGTTTTAGGTATACTCATGGGCTTTGATACAAATTCTAACCAAATTAGTGCTTCAAAATTAACTCTCATGGAAACATTGTTGTCATGAATTGTACATCTTACAGACGAGCTTTAACCCTTGAACCTCATAGTGGCCCACTGGAGGCCACAATATTTATACATGTATGGTGTTGCATTTTCACTAAATAATTTATTGATTAATTTGGAATGCCTTTTTCATGGGTAGGCTACCGTAGTGTCCTATACACTGCTTAATGTGTGAGAGGGACCTTCAGATGTGGGAGGTGATGGGTCATCAACCATGATGCCAAATTGTGTTTCCACTTGCTGTGTTTATGGATGTGAAATGATGTGAACTTGCAAGTTGTCAAGTCGTGTTTCCACTGCATCATTTCACATCCGTAAACACAGCAAAAGCTTGCAAGCTGATTATGACTGAGCCATGCCCGCTCAACTTATCACAACCCCTAAATTTCTTTAACAATTTTACTCCAAAAACACTTCAAAACTATTGATTCTAATGCTATGAGTAAGGAAGGAAACGATAGGATTTCATTTAAGAATTATTAACCCCTATAGATGGAGACACATTAGCACCCAAACTAACTGAAAACTGCCAGTTTCATTGCATTCAACACAAAATACAAATAAGCAAAATTTTTACATATGTAGTCGTACGATCTTATACTAGGATTGTACACGTGTGTGTGGTAGAATATTTGTGCAGTTTGAACGGATAGATTTAAAGATATAAGCCTTTGAAGTAGGACATAAACTCTTCTTGAGGTCATACTAAACACCTTCAACAAACTTTGACCATTCTCTATGGACACTTTGCACTACGGGCCGTGATTTTCTAATTTTAACTTAAAAAATATCATGTTGGGTTCATGTCCACCAAATTTTAGAAGTAGAAAAGGGGTAGAAGATGTTCTCTGAAATCTTGCACTGCAACTATGTGCTGAGAATTAACAATACACTAACATGTTTTGCATATATCATATCCTTCTCATATTTTTAAAATTCAACAATTGGTACAATAAATGCAAAGATTTCCATTCCTTTTCCAAGAGGATTTTTTTTAAATGAACTAAAAATCGAATTTCTATTGAGTTTAGAATTAATTAAAGTTCTGCTACACTATTTGTATATGTCACACTAGACGGCTACACTATTTATATGAGTTACTGAAAAATGTTTGTAATTTTAAACCGTAAGTTGGATTTCTACAAATTTTATGTCATCGGATAGGTATTAAAAATTTGTCCATTCCTTTAAAAAATCTCAAATAATCATGCCAAATTTGAGATTGAGGGACTCAATTGAAATTCAAAGTGTTCCCCATGATTGTGGTCTTTAAAAGGAGGTTGACTTGAATAATTTAGTGTTTGATTGTTTCCAATATTATCTAAATACAAAGTGTGTATAGAATTGAGTTTACTTGAAAGTGAAAGGATGTGACCTTGTAGGTCGCTTCCTACTTTAAAATCTTATAATAGTGACCTAGACTACACCAATAGGGTGGTTTGGGAAAGGACTGTACTTGTAATTCTAGGTATTCGGATAAGATCATGGAGTAGGGGATGACATATTTGTCCATGTAGTCCCTGTCACTATATGTTGACTTAGAATAGGTGTTGGAGAACCATTGGGCAACTCTTTGAGAACTTTGGTACTATGAAGGAGCTTTACCTCGCATTGGATAGGGCATCAATCTCTTTTATCTTTCGGAACAACTTTAAGACATGCTTAATTTGTGGGTTATGGGAGGTTTACCTTATTCAAGCTACCTTCAAGTTTTGTCCAACACAACTAAAGAAAGATTACCAATAGATTTAATTAAGGCTTTCTAGGGATAATTTAATCAATTCAAACAAAGAAAAAGGGATATCTTTATTAATCGAGGGGTGTATTTTCAAATATCTTTGCCCATTAGTACAAAGAAATTTCCCACTAACTACACTAAACATCGCATTTAGTGTAGCGCCCAGTAAATGACTTGTAAATGCTATAAGTTTTTACTTTAAGTGAATATTTTTACCAACTATGTTTGTAATGATCCTTTTATTTGAAAACTATAGAGAGTTGTGCTCTTGGTAAAAATTGGCATGAAGAGGTAAAACTTATTGCATTTACAAGTCATTTACTGGGCACTACACTAAATGCGATGTTTAGTGTAGCATACTACCTCAATCGTACCTGACAAGACAAGAAAAGACTCCGAAACGCCACAACGTCAGGACGTCAATCAGCCCCTCGATTAGGACCTCAATCGGCCCCGCTCAGGACCTCACCGACGACCCGAAAACCAAAACCCCTCCTCCATCTACCTAACATGTGCCCAGACGGTACATCCGACGGAAGGGAGTCTACAAAATCCAAGACTCTGTCCCAGACAACCGAGGACCAAGTAAGAAGGAAGGCCGTGATTCCTTCATACAGTTGAAGGACCTCAAGGGAATTGCGTCGCGAGCCTCTACATCGCCGCAGTGAGCATCGCCCAGCCATGTCGACCGCATCTGCAGCTCCCAGACGGTCGTTGTCTCGTCGCTAACGTCGCCTGGAGCAGGTAGAATTTCTCAGTTGAGCGTCTCTCTTCTGTCTCCTTCAACAATTCCGTGCGCAATTTGAGCAAGCGTCGTGATTTGGCGTTGGCTTGGCAGGAAGGCAATCAATGTGTTTGCTTGGATGGGTTTGTACAGCCAAGGTCATGGCTTGAAGCGAATTCCACGGAGTGGGGTTGGAGCTCGTGACGGTGAGCAGCTCACGGTGTGGGCATGCTGCTTTTTCTTGGGGCTACGAATGCGTCTGTGTTGGTTGATAAATGGTATGGAGGCAAGAAGCGTGAATATCTGTAATGTGGGATGAGAACCTCAGTTCTTGGTTTGCGTCTGATTGGAGGGGTGGGTATGGGAAGGAGAGGTATAAGGCATTTGGTAGGTTTTGTCTCTGTTTTGTAGCATGTTCTGGTGTTCTCTCCTTGGGTGAGGTTTCTTCCTCTCTGTGTTTGCAATCCCAAATTGTTTGGAGTAAGCTTTGATTGATGGAACTGGTTGAAATTGGAGTTTCCTAGTGTCAGAGAGGTTTTGGTGGTGTTTGGTTTCAAGAGCCAATGTGCCACGCTTTTGCATTGTCTCAGTTCTTGCAGCTTTGGAAGGTTTCTAGTTTTTTTCTGATCATGTTGAGTGACAGCAGTTGTCTTTCTGATTTCTAGATGCCTCTTTGTTGACGCTCTCTTTTTGTCGTCTGCTGCAGGCATGGCGGATGTGCAAGCAGTCAACCGGATGGACCTGCGAGAACGGTGACGCCGGAACAATACCTTCGTTTGGTTCGTTTCTCGTCTTCACATCCTTTAGATGCATTTGCAGGTTGTTATGAATTCGAGTACTGTATGTCATTGTATCCGACCATTCTAGTGATTTCTAACACGGAAAACTAGCAGATTTCTGTTGTGAACTTTGAGTTGATGCCTTTCACGGTCAATGTTGTTTGGCTCTACTCTGATCATGTAAAATGTGGCAGGCTAGCAATGGCGAGAAAGAAAAGGAAAGGAACGGGGCGATTCTTTTCACGCCAGGGAGAGTCCACATCTGTGGATTCGTCTTCACGATGCTCCCAGGACTTGGTTGAGAGTATCATCACCACTCGGAGGAAGGGGAAGAATCAGACCCCTACGGACCAGCATTACGGCTCTGATGAGTGCTCCCGCGACACTTGTTCTCTAAAACCTGGTGAAAGCTCGTCCACCGCCAACGACAGGAGCGACACCGCTGCAGGAAAGCCGGGTGAGTACAAACTCTGAAACGCTAGTCATTGATGTGAGTCAACTTCTTTGCAAAGGCGCCCAAAGTCTCGATTGATATATCATAACGCTCTTTCCTCACTCTAAGATCAGAACCGCTTGGTGTTCTTATCCTTCAAATTCATCAATGGAAGAGGTTGGTGATCTCTAAACTCAAGTTAAAGAAGTTTCAGCCGTCTTTGAGAGTGAAGAAAGATTTTTCATGAGATACTCGCCTTTCTTTCTTTTAAGCTGATTTTATAGCTATTTATAGGTGATATTCACCTGTAAGAGGGTGTTGATTTTGGTTGAAACTTTGGGTGACTCTACAAGTAGATCTAATACCTGCCATGCTTGTGTTCTGATTTATGGCTTGGAAATGGACAGATTTGGAAGCGTATTGCCGTGGCTCCTGGTGGGACGTGCAGGTCTTAAAGAAGTGCCGTGAGAAGTACTTTGTTCATTATGAGAATTTTCCGGATTCCCAGGATGAGTGGCTGCCTCTGACGCATCTACGGATGCGTTGCCGGACGTTCAATGTATCTGATTGCTCTGAGATTCACGCTGGGATTGACGTGTGCGTCATGATTCGCCATAAGCATTCCGAGGAGAAATCAGCGGTATCCTCTTATCCCCTTGATATTGCTTTTGAAAGGTGTGGTTAGAGGACACATTTAGCCATGCAGCATACGTGTAAGACTGGTTTCCATAGCAACGGAAAGTCTCAGCAGATACAACCTTTAGTGAGAAGCTCTATTCGGTTTAATTTTTTTTGAAGTATGACTCATTCTGATCATACGAATCGTTGAAATAAGTCCTCCTAGACCCCATATAAGTTAGTAGGTGTACGCGCATTTGATCATTCAGTTGGAATAGGATACTGTTCCCATTAGTTCCGGCCATGCAGCATACGTGAAAGAATTATCTCTATAAATCAAGATTCTTTATGTGGGAAGCTCATATTCGCTTGACGTATTTATGATTTTCCTATGGGTTCCATCAAAGTAAATCTTTGTATTTGTCAGTAGACCAATTCATTCTTGTACGCACATCACCTAATGTTCCATTCCATAATACAAGGTCACTGTATCCTCTACCTTACATCACTTCTTTTTGTGTAGGCATGGTTTGATGCAAAAGTGATCGATATCGATAGGCGGGCGCACACTCCGAGGTCTTGCAGGTGCTCCTTCATGGTCTCCCTCTACAGCATCCCAGCCAGCCTTCCGCGTGACAGCAAAAAGAGGTGGCTGTTGCCAGTTTCCCTGGAACCTGTGACTTTGAAGAACTTGAGCATCATGAGAGAAGCCAGGAGCATGGTTTTCGAAGAAGTGGTGGCTGCCGCGTTGCCGAACGTGATCAACAGTCCGACGATCTGGGCCAAAGATGGAACGCGGTGGTGCTCCTCGTTTGATTACTGCGGCCCTTCCTGGGACCCCAGCCCCTCGATTGAAAGCAGGGTGGCTAGCGGAGGGTCCCTGTGCCGGAGCCACTATGAGGAATACACACCCATCGTTATTCCGAAACTGGAGGAATACGGGTCGTTTTGTGAGGAAGAATTCCACCTGAAATATGCACCGACGTTGAGCTCCGATGAGATGAATGATCACATCTCCGAGAGTGACGAAGATGTGGTTATTGTGTCTGTAGTCCCGGGCTCCAAAGGGCCTGGCTTTAAACCGCAGCCCATTGATCTTGACATGGACGTTGCTGCAGCTTGTGAAAAGGATGCCATGCACGATGTTGCAACATGTGAGAATGATGCCATGGATGATGCTGCATGTGAAAACGACGCTGTTGCATGTGAAAACGACGCCATGGATGCTGTCGCAGCATGTGAGAATTATGCCGTGGATGATGCTGCATGTGAAAACGACCCCATGGATGTTGTTGCAATATGTGACGACGACGGATACACTTGTGTGGACAGATATCCCAGCGATGAGGAGTATGATGAGAGGGAGGTAAGCTTTGAGAGGCCGGAGGAGGTTGTGAAGACAGCCATGAGAGCAGAGAGTTTAGGTGATTTCCAGGAGGAGCTTGACGAAGTAGTGGTGTCTGATCTTCAACCAACAGAGCAGGAGACTCCATGGACGCCCATCTCATCCGTCTCTTTGCCTGCTGAGCCCGCGACATCGATAAGCCTTGAGAGGCCGGAGGAGGTGGTGAAGACAGCCATGAGAGCAGAGAGTTTAGGAGATTTCCAGGAGGAGCTTGACGAAGTAGTGTTTTCTGATCTTCAACCAACAGAGCAGGAGACTCCATGGACGCCCATCTCATCCGTCTCTTTGCCTGCTGAGCCAGCGACATCGTTTGAGAATTCTGATGAAGATGATTTTGCGCATCTTCTGGAAGAAAGTATTATTGCTGGCTGCGAGGAGTCGGATGATGATGAATTTGCGGCTTACCTAGAGACACACATCGTTAACAACTGTGGTCCGAAACGAGCCATCGCTGACGGTGCCAATGCTCCTGCTGCCAAGCGGCGACGGAGTGGTTTTCTAAGACCAGCAAGATCGAGCCCCAAACCTCCGCTGCCAAGTGTCCGGGATAAGGAGATGGTGAGACCGAAGGTTCCTTTTTCGCAACCGAAGAAGACTGCCAAGGAGCCAGCCAGAGCCTATGAAAGGCAAGAGTCAACCTCTGCGGCTTTTGCTAGTTCTCCTGTCATAGGTGATAGTAATGGTGGCACAATTGCGATGTTCCGGGTTGCTGAAATGATGCGGGATCCTGACGGCCCTCCTATGGCGGACATTATAGCAGCACGCTCTAGGGATGCGTCCAGGATGGGGCTTTCTACGCAGGTGACCATTCCACATGCTGATGATCTGTACAAAACTGGCGTCTCCATTTTGTATGTGCTGTATATACATGGTTTTATTGGATGATGAGAGTGTTGGACTTGTTTTCTGATTGTCATGTCAGCCTTCCTTGCTGAAAGAGAAGAGGCCGAAGAAGTTTGTCAATGCTGCTCTTCCGAGGAAGGTCGTGAAAGAGATTACCTACGCTGAGTTGTTCAAGAGCGTGGAGCCCGTGCAATGCACTATTCCGTCGGAGAAGGATCCTGCAGAGGAGTCCGGCTTGCTGCCATCATGGAATCCCTTTCTGGAGTCCATGGGTTCAGAATCTCTGCACAGAGACGCGGATGATCAATTTGCAGATGTTTGGAGGGAGATGCGTTTTGCGCTGGAAAGTGATAATGAGGTGAGTAGTAGTAACATTTCATTTATTACTCTCTGTTGCATGCATTCTTGTGATTGTGCGACTCCGGCGCGCATGGACGGACGCATGCACGGTAAAGTGAAACTTATGCCATTTGGGCCCCTGAATTAGCATATTCTCGAGCAAGCTGCTGGTTGAACATTGTGGATCTGACTACAAGTGTCTCTGATGATGAAGGGCAACGATGAGGGTGGGGAAATCGAAGAAGAATCCGGAACCAAGTTACGCGATGCATGTGAAAATTTTGGTCAGAGTGAGTGTGTGAAGCACGTTGTCGAATTTGATCAAGTAGTTGGAGAAGTTTGCGGAGTGTGTGGTCTCGTTCTGCTGGGGATTCAAGATATGTGGGTGACCGATGTAAGTTATCTGGATCTTCTAAGTCCACGCTTCTTTTTCATTCGAAGTGTTGATTTAAACTAGTACACCTCATATGCTGTCCAAGGAGGACTTCCCTATGCTGTATCTGTTATTGGTTCAGTGTGACCAGGTCTGGGGGTCAACATTAGAACTTGCGAACACATTTTTCCATGACATAAGATTTGTGACCATGATTGCTTTTGTTTGCAAATTGGTGCTTTCTCAAGTGCCTTGAATTAGCCTGTTCTCCGTCTTCTTGACCATGTGATGTGGGCTCCAGAATGCCAGAAGGATCGGCATAACCAAGGAGGGCGACGATGACAGCGATGAGGACATCCAAGGTAACTCCGATTATGGATTTGCTGCCTGGGATTTTGATGACGGAAAATCCTTGCAACAAAATAACATCGAAGGAGGCTCGAATATTGAGCTGATTCCTGACCTTGCCAAGAAAATGCAAAGGCATCAAAAGCAGGGATTTCATTTCTTATGGCGGAACTTAGCTGGGCAAGATTGTAACGGGAACCCGTGTTTCCCACGAGTAGAGCCCGGAGGATGTGTCCTCTCTCATGCTCCCGGCACTGGGAAGACGTTTCTTATCATCAGTTTCCTGCAGAGCTACATGAAGGTCAGATGTTCTAACTTCCCTTTCTCTTGTTCAGCATTATTAGACGCACAGATTATTAATATAGCCTGGTTATTAGAGGTTTCTGATATGTTTTATGCACTGTTCAGAAGTACCCAAACTGTCGACCCCTTATAGTCGCTCCAAAGATCATGCTGCAACCATGGGAGAAGGAGTTTCAGAAATGGAATGTGGATATTCCCGTGCATAATTTCAATCGAGCTATGGAGCAAGGGAGAAAGATTTTTCAGAAGCACCTGGAAGCTGGCGTGGTTCAGTATGTACGACAGAAGAACATACTGAACGTCCTTCGCGAGGTAATTGATCTACCACATCTGCAATGATGGTCATCGTGAGTAAATGTACATTCCTCGTCGTCTGAACTTCAAAAGCATTATATACTGACAAACATGTGGCCAGGCAATGCTCTGGGAATGGCAGCAGACCCCGAGCGTGCTGGTCATAAGTTACTCCATGTTCAATAGAGTGACTTTGCTTTCCCAACCGACGCTGTCAACAATAAAGAGGATACTCCTCGACAAGCCGAGCATCGCGGTACTTGATGAAGGGCACAATGCTCGAAACTCATCATCCCAAGTCGGAAGACAACTGATGGCTATGAAGACGCCACTGCGAATTTTGTTGTCAGGTTCGACTCTCTCTCTCTTCTTTTTCGTAAAGAAATCGCACGCACGATGTATGCAGGTTGTTCCTATGACTTCTAATCTGTATATATAGAAAAAATAAACGTCGTTGTGAGTGGTTGCAGCAAGTGTTACCAGCGATTTCATTTTTTTGACTGTCAACTAATGTATCAGGTACTCTGTTCCAAAACAACTTCGAGGAGCTGTATACGTGCCTCAACCTTGCACGGTCTGGATTTGTACACACATTTGCAAGGATCGCTGGTCTCAAGCTCGATATGCAGCAGGTACCATTCTTTCTCTTCTGAGTGTTGCACAACAACAACTATCATTCTTTGTGGCAAGAATCTCATTACCTTACACTCCTAACGACAAGTTTTCTATACAGCTTTCTTTATCGATCAAGGAAATTGCCGGGCATCTGTCTTGAGCGTTTTTGGACGTCATGTGCAGGAAACTGAGTTTCAGACCGATAATGAGAATGAGCGATCTACCGCTGAATGGAAGGAGAAAGCGGCCAAAGCTGCAGAAGCACAAGCCAAGAAGCTATTCATCGAGGAGATTGGGAACAGGATCGACAAGGGGCAGTTGGCCTATTCCACTCCGGAGTATGCCCAGGGCCTGGCGCGTCTGCGCCGGTTGACGACTTACTTTGTACACCACTACGAGGGTGGTGTCTTGCGAGACCTGCCTCCGTTGCGAGACTTCACCATAGTGCTGCAACCGACAGCCTTACAGGAGAAGATGCTCAAGAGCGTGACCAACAGAATGAAGGAGAAGACCATGCTGGAGCAAGAGGGGTTGCTGTCTTTTGTATGCGTCCATCCCTCCCTGCTCTCACGCCACAACGTCGGGAAAACCTTCACTGATCTGCTGCCACCAGAGGTAATCTTGCCATCGAATCTCTGATACAGTGGCCTCGGTGGTTTTGACCTCAATTTTTATTAATCTGATTGCCACAATATTTCTTCTGTCGTGCAGGAGATGGAGCAAGCGGTCACAGATGATCCGGAAGCCGGAGTGAAGACGCGGTTCGTGATAAACCTGCTGCAGACGCTACAGGACCAAGGAAAGGAGGAGAAGATGCTCATCTTCTGCCAGAACCTGTACCCGCTCTCCCTCGTGGAGAGCATGCTGAAGACCAAGTTTGGCTGGGTGCGGGAGCAGGAAATTCTGCACATCGACGGCAAGGTCACGCCGGACGAGAGGCAGAGCATCATCGGGCGGTTCAACGACCCTCAGGGCAGGATCCGCATCTTGCTGCTGTCCACAAAAGCGTGTGGCGAGGGCATCACTCTTACCGGCGCCTCTCGCGTCGTGTTCATGGACGTGCTTTGGAATCCAGCGGTGTTGCGGCAGGCCATCCATCGTGCATTCCGCTTGGGGCAGACCAAGGTTGTGCATGTCTACAGACTCGTGCTCACAGGTGAAATATATTTTCACCCAAAGCTCTCTCAGAGCGTCCATTATTTTGTTGCTTTTGTCTTCTTGTTGCGATAGTGAAGTAGATTCCGACTTCGTTGATGTTATCAGACTGTCTGGAGGAAGAGAAGTACAAGAGAATGGTGTTGAAGGACCTGAAATCCCAGGCCATTTTCTGCGCATCGGACGACGCGCATGAGAAGGCGGATCCGAGCGGCCCGCCCCAGCACGATTTCTGGGAGGTGAAGCAGCAGTCCAGCAAGGATCCCGTGCTAAACGAGCTGGAGCGACAGGACGCGGCGCTGGATCAGCCAGCATTCAAGCACGTTTTCAGGCACGGCGGGCTCTTTGACGACGAGTACGACGACGATCCGGAGGGCAAGGGCGCCAATGCGACGGAGTGGCTGCGGAACCAGAGGGTGGAGATCCTGGATTCCTCCTATGACAGCGATGGTGCAATCCACTGCGACACTCCCGAGTCCTACGACATCGAGGACGGCGAAATGGAGGGCGGGTCCTACTACTCGGATGCAGACGACGACATCGAAAACGACAATGAAGATGTGCTGCTCGCCTCGGAAATGGATCCTTTACCCATGTAAAGTCATGTATATGCTCGGCGTAGGTATGTGCACCAGACACTCCTTGCTCTCTGGATTCAGCCAACTTAGACAGTGAGACCATCATTTCGAGCTTGATTGCTGCCGTCGTGCCTGAATCTCCAGAACCGAATGTAGCTTTAGACTCGCAAGTAGGGCAAAGAGCACTTGGAATTTTGTAATTCGGAGACCTGAGTAGGGATAGTCTTGGTGGTTCAACGCATTCGGATGCCGGGGAGATTGATTATGTGTACATAGTAACCTCCTCTCCAAGCCGGTGCTTGCTTGAACCACGTCTTAATTTACAGGAGCACAATCTCAATTGAAATTGGGAGCACACATTTTCCACGCCGGTAACTATGGTGCCGGCTGAAACATGATTTTTGTAACGGATTCTTTTCATGGTACTACGTTCATTGGTAGAGAATGTGAGAGTCTCTCATCAGGATGCTCAAATGAGGAACAAGAATTATGCAACAACGGAGAAAAACTTGATGAACTGTGGAGGCTGTCGAAGCTGCAAGGCTATCAATGTTACTACATAGGCCTCAAGAAATTGTATTCGCTTGGTTTTAACCCTTAAACGTCGGAGCTATGACCGTGACATCAATCCCGATTTCCATTCTAATATGTACTCTAATTTCTTCATCAAATATAAGCGGAAATATTTTTATTTCATTTTTCAAAGATGACACGGCATGTTTTGTTCATGTGACAAAAAAAAACACAAGATTTTTTTGTGAAAATTCAAATTATTGTGATTTTCTGAAGAAACATTGAAGAAATTTCATACCATATACAAATTTTGTGTAAAAATAGGATAATTTCACTGAAGGTGCACATTATTGTGCTGAAACTTGTGGTGTAGATGAATCTAAACATAGCATATGGACGCATATTGGGTACTCTCCATAACTTAGGGGAGTATCATGTCAGAGATCTTAACTTCATATTACATAAGGATTGTGGAATACATGTATCTAAGCATTTACAACATCTTTCGTGACTAGGCATGGAAATGATTACAGTGAGAGTCAAACCTCGTGATGTGTCCTGGTAGAAGTAGAATTTTGCTTTTGGAGTTTACGTGGGTTGCCTCCCTTCTGCTCGATACCCTTGCAAGGCGTGTGTAAGTTGCGTCGCATTTGATGTGTTCGTGAGCCTCTGTGGCTTTAGCTCCCTCCTGCGGCTCTATCTCTTATTGTAAGAAGAGTTCACCTTGAGCTCTCTTGTTCGCGGAGAAGGAAACGGGCTGCAACTGTTCAGGGTCAGGACGGGGTGCTTCCTTCAGACGCAGCTTCGGGGAGAGGCCACAGCTTGCACGTTCTAGGAGACTACGGTTTGATCCTAGCGAGATCGTATTGGTACGCTTTAGGTCCCAGGGGGACCACGACGTGCCCACTGCCGTCTTGCTCGTTGTTTTGCTCAATTCTCGTATTGCTCATCGTCTTGCTCGCTGTTTTGCTCAATGCTCGTATTGCTCATTGTCTTGCTCGTTGTTTTGCTCAATGCTCGTATTGCTCACCATCTTGCTTGCCGTCTTGCTGTCTTTGGGAAATGAAGATCTGATCTCCGGGATTTTGTACTGCAATGTCCTGTCTTGCTCGTTGTGCACTCGGGGAGGCGAGGGTTTGGTCTTCGGGGGATCGCTTCACAACGTGCTGTCTTGTTCACTGCGCACCTTGGTGGGCAAGTGTCTAATCTTGGGCAGACCTTACGGGTATGCTACAGGTGTGAGAAGAATCCATAGCGTGATGTTTTGCTCCAAGGAGAGGAATCAAAAGGCAGCGCTTGTGGATCTGGTAAAGGTGACCTCTTCGAGCCTAGCTTTGGGGAGGCGCCACATCGTACGCACTTTGGAGGATGAGGGACTGATCTTCGAGAGAACATCCTGGTACGCTGCGGTTGTGGTTGAATTTGGAATTTGGTTCTCTGACTGCTGTAGGCATGTAATTAGTTAGGGTTATTAAGGATGGTGTATTTATCTAGATCTAAGTAGAAATGAGGAAAGCACAATAGAAGCACAAAATGTAGAGAAGAGGGTTCAGAGGATTCTCCACTGGATGTAATTGATGTCGTGATCATTGTACGAGTTCTGTCTCTACTTTCTTCTCTGGTGCAGCTGTAATCTAGAATGTATGTCTGCGCATGTGAGGAAATTGTGCGTCGATCTGAGGGAGGGTGAGGTGAAAATGTGCTTTGAGCATGGCAGTAGCTAGAATTGTAGATGAGAGAGGGATTTTCCAATGGACTTCCTTGTCTTAAACAGGGTGTTGTTGTGGTTAGGGTTATGAGAGGTGGCGCGGTTTGAGGGCGGCTGTTGTAGAGGGTCTATTGCAGTGATTTCATCACTACTCTAGGGTTTGGGATTCCGCAATGCATGGCCAGCCTTCGGATCTGAGTTGAGTGGTTGAGATTTCTCCTGGGTAGCTGTGCTAAACTAGTTTTTTTTTATGTGGTAGAGCTGGTTGGGGTTGGGAGCTGTCGTTCTGTAGTCATGTCTTCTCACAATCTTCTTGCTTCCAACAACTTTTGTCTTCTTGCTCCTATCAACTTCTGTCTTCTTACGGCCGGACAAGCCTTGTTGCGTGCCTGTGAAGAGCAACAAGATGAGTATGTAGGAGTGGGGAGACTTACCTTGGTATGTAGTACGTTGGTGTATGTTTTATTCTTCCTGACAGCTTGCAGGAGGGAGCTTTCTGCTATGCGACATGGGATAACGTCTTGTCATCATTCTCTCTCTTGTCTCCTGTCAGTTGCTTCTGTTATCCCTGTCCTTCTCGCCATTGATGAAGGTCAGCTTGGGATTTGCTTGCATTCTTGAACTGCATCTACAAGGTGTTGGCTTGTATGTGTGTTGGTCGTAAGCTGATGATGGACTTGGGGTGCGTCTTCGTTTTCTGGCACTATATCTAGCGATACATTGTTGATGTGGCTGTGGGCGTTGAGTCTTGGTGGTGGATCTT
The DNA here is from genome assembly GCA_963971425.1 of Bryoerythrophyllum caledonicum. Taxonomy (NCBI): domain Eukaryota; kingdom Viridiplantae; phylum Streptophyta; class Bryopsida; order Pottiales; family Pottiaceae; genus Bryoerythrophyllum; species Bryoerythrophyllum caledonicum. Next base: position 17,289,108 of record OZ020520.1, on the reverse strand, counting down.
TGTGTGTTGCGTGCGTATTGTCTCCCATGTCGTGTCTTGAGTGCTGGTGGAGTGTCTTGAGTATTGGCGTGTTGCTTGTGTGTTGTTTCTGGCATGGTGTCTCTGGCGTGGTTGCATGTGTCTTGTGTGTTGGTTGGGGTTGGTTCTTGGTTGTTGCTTCTTGTCTACTTGATAAATGTTCCTGCAGTTGCTCGACTTTATGATCGTCCAATCTTGTTTGCTCTTTGTGGTCCAATGTTGATGTTGTGAGGCTCATGTTCTATGCTCATGAGGCTAGATCTGATTCGTTGTACTGCTAGCAAGAACATTTGATGTATGGAAACAAAAACAAAAATAAAGAGAGATAATTGAAATGCATAGATTAGAGAGAAAAACCTTATGATTGTGAGTTGGCTGTCGATGTAGAGTGGTTGAGGGCAAGGAGTAGCATTCCGTTAGTGTTTGCCAATGTTGTTGTGTGTTCTTCATGTCTCTTTGTGTGAATCTTGGCTCCGAGTGTCAGGTGTTGGTGTGTCAAATAGGTGCTCTAATCCCATGTCTAGATCTGTATCTATGTCAACTTTACAAAGAAGGATAGATCTAGAGTATAGATCTAGTCCAACACAAGGCCCTGTTCCAGATCTATTCTCACGTCTACTTGAGTTCTCTCACAACTTATTCAAAGTTTCAACATTAGTTCCAGATCTAGTGAATCCCATTTTCAACACTATATCTATCAAACACATCTTTCAGTTGCAATGCAAGCACAAGTAGGATTCGTAGGGAGACCCAGCAACTCTTCCTACCTTGTGATGTGCATAATGACATGTATCCAACTCAGAGGGCGATCTTTTATTTTTATTGGTGCATTCAGATGTTCTTGATATCACCAAAGAAATTTTACATAGGGTGATATCCACATCCGCCGTCATTTTTGTTTCGAAGTGAGATGAACATAAGATTAGAGCTAGGGTGACGGAGTTGGTATGCTTCACATATCGATTTTTTTATTATTGTCAAGGAAGTAGGTCAATTGTGGCAATATATGCGATTAAGTGGTAAGTGTACTGTACATCATAACCATAGTTATGCCTTGTACTTTATATGTTTTGTATTTTTTTAATGATTTTTTATATGTATGTGTGTATCCAAAATTTGTTGTTTTATATGGTGCATAAATGCTTTACAAAAGGATGATTGGGATGCGGCACAAGTTGAGTCTATGAGCTTACAAGAGCAAGGCAAAATTATATTCTATCAACATTACTCACCAAAACACAAGGATCCCAAGAAGCGGCCTTTTGTTGTGGTGATTCACACTAATTGGATTCATACACAAGCAAGGCGTTTCTCAATAGGTAATTCTTGGACTTTAGATTCCGCTTTCAAGACTAATCAATACGACCTCCCATTTTATGCAACTATTGTGTCAAATCACAATGGGAAAGGAATACAAGTATTTTACATCTTATGCATAAACGACCATATGTAAAATCTAGGAGAAGGGCACGAGGGTATTGCTTTGGAGTTGGCCCTCACCGTTGCGTTTGCTAGAATTGGAGAAAGTTAGACCTTCTACAATTGTCATTGACAAATATAAAATTTTATTAAACTTAATTGATACTGTTGTGAATATGGATCTACATTGTTGGACTCTAGAAAATGGAGAAAGAATGCAGTTGGCCGGGAAAGTTTCATTATGTTATTTCTATGTGATGAAAGCATGGAGTGAGAATCTTCTCATCCGAATTTCCATGAACTGTCGAGAGCTTTACATGTATTGATGCATTGTCTTCAAGATCAACATTTCAATTTAAATTTTAGAAGCTCTATGAAGACTTTGGACACATACTAGGTCTTAAAAATTATATTCACAAAGGTTGGGTTGGAAATAGTCTGCCCTAGACGATGGTATGGCCTCGGTTTGGCCGCCTCTTCCTTACTGAGGCATGGATACCACAACTCATTTGGAAAGACATTTGGAATGGATTAAATACATTTTGCTACAAGGCAAAGTGAATTGTGCTCTTCGAGACCTAGTTGTTGCAATTTTTGGTAGTACAGCTGATGAAAGTGGAATTAGAGGGCCTACCTTCAAGGATCATTTTGAGACAATTCAACTTATAAGTAAGTATATGCAAATGTTTATTTGAATCATTATGTTATGTTGGTAATTTTAATTTTTACTTAATATTCTATTTTGAAGTTATTATGTTATAATTTTTATTAATATGCAGTTTACTATATAGGTGATTTTAAAAGGTTTTCAATAAGAGACAATGACAAAGAACATCGGTGGCGCCTGATAGGAAGAGAAAGGATATTGAAAGCTTACAAAGACAATCCTGATGCATTTTTGGAAGTTGGGAATACAAAACTTATGCTATTTTACATGACAAGTGAGTCCTCTCCTATCATCAAGTATAGTGTTTCTTTGAACACTTACTATTGTAATTGTCCCTCTCGATACTCAACTTACAAGCATATTATTGGGCTCCAACTAATTGTGAAGGAGTTTTTTCTCATTCACAATCTTCTAAAGTCAAAGTACAGCCCATGGATGATGCACATTATCCCAACAATGAGGCATTATTTTCATTCCGAGAAGAAGTTCCAAGTGTTGGTGAATCCAATGAGAATGAGAGAAGAAATGAATGCAAGAGAGAGGCACATGATCTTTGTTGACAAGTAGAGGACATAATGTCACATTTGATATCATCTATGGAAGATGGTAATATAGAAGAAACGGAGCAAAAGAAACATTTATTGCAGAGTGTTGTGGCATCTATGTCAGCGCCAATTACATTTCAGAGACCCCCTATCATTGACCTTTATAGACGTGGAGCTTTTGTAACTCCTTTACAGGCAAATGTGAAATGTACTAGTATAGGACATGGGCAAAGACGGAAGACGCCAGACGCTAAAGAAGGTTCTTCTTTACAACCACCTTCAAAACATCCAACTTATGTGCTTGTAGCACATTCAAAATAAAAGAGAATTGTATTTCCTCGAGTTCCTAAAACTCATTGTCACATTTGTATGGTGAATACTTGGGTTGAAGAGAGAGATGGGAATGTGGTTTGCAAAAATTGTAGAACTCCCTTGACTTTAGATTAACTTGTTATGTTTTCTTGTATTGTACCACAACTGAAATGTTATATTTTTTCCTTCTTTCTGTTGTTCATGAAAATTTAGAGCTATTGCACCTCAAACATCCGCGTTTTAAACCCAACTTCACCCCTAAAATATCTAGGCATTTTAGAGGACTCTCTACTCCAGTGAATAAAAAAATTTAAGATGAGCATTTTGTTAATGTAACTGCAGGATCTTCTTCTACACTTGTATGAGATGATGTGGTATTTTTTTTTTTGAATATTGACCTAATAGATTGAAAGATAATTGTTATCAAAGTGCAAACATGTTTCTGTCTTTGAGAACCCAACTTCCTGGACTTGCCTCTAGTTGCTAAACTTTGTTCTGGAGTTGGGCTAAAATTGGTGTAATGCCCCTCCAAGGGTTGGGTTGATACTCGCGGGTGACGAGCAATGGTGATACCCGCGAGCTGATGCGACAACTAAGGCGGGACCTGCGGAGCGCCAATGTCGCAGACTGTCGCGTTGGCTCACGTGTCGAGCATCGGGCTCCGCGCTAGGCAAGGTGGGAGGCCGAGCCTTGACCCTAGCCGCAGATAGACTCAACTGCTGGGCAATGAGGCGTCTTTTCTATTTAGAGGAGCCTTTAGGCCAGAGGATGGGCAATGTGAGCGAGGATCAATGATTCAAGTATCTGGATGCATAATGTGATAGCGGATGGATGACGTGGTTACTTATGGATGAGTGTTCTAATTATAAGAATGAATGCATGGTGTGGTATAAGACGGATATTTTACACTCAGAAAGAGATGAAAAGTAGTTGAAAAGGAATGTAAAACACGTACATTTGAGTTTTGCATTTACATATTTTTACTTCATTGGGAACTTGCATTGCCACATTGGGGACAACAAGGGTTCTACTTGTAAGGATATGTAAGAATACATGCATAATATTTGTTCAAATAAACACTATAAATCTATGCTTTTAAAGATATAAACTTCCATAAAACTTTTTAATAACATTACACTTTTTCTAAAGGTTTGGTGTGAAAAAATACTATACTAGTATACGAACCCATTGTCCCCAACCCATAGTCCCCAACAGGGCAAGGGCAATCCCCTTGATATTTAGGTTTGCGAGATATTTAGGTCTTAAGTGTGTGTTGAGGGCCATTTATACGGTCAAATATTTTACATAAGTCCCTTGAATTTTCCAATATATTTGGACAGTCTCATGGTGAATTAATTATGTACAAAATTGACCAACACGTAGGATTCAATGGATGGATAATTACATGTTTTTTTGCACATCAATTATTGTTTTGAATGTATGCAACACCTTATGCTTTGTGCATACCTCATCAAGAGTAGCACCCAAGGCATGAAGAGAAACAAGAAGACTCTCATTCCAAAACAACAAATCTTCACAAGCAGAACATGAGTGAAGACAATTTTCCACATAGGAGGAATGAGTTAATTTTACTCTAATATCCGTGCTCCATTTTGCACGGAGTACATTCAATGTAGGAGTTTTAGGCAAATGTTTCTCGGTAATATCAACATGAGCATATTGGAGTGTAGAAGACCAAAGTTCAATCGGAAGAATTTGCCTACAATATAATCTTGTTTTATTGGAGCCAAAGCTACCGCATCATTCACAACAATCAATTTAACATTATCTTGGAGGACTTTCCATCACTCTATGCTATGAACAACATCATTGACATCCACAACACGACCATGAACTTTAGAAAGGAGACAAAATTTTGAATATGCTTTGTGAATTTCCTCAAAAGAGGGATACACTTTGTTTTGCAAGCATTGAACCATAAGCTTCATGCTTGCAAGAGTGAAGTGCACATACTTTGGGAAAGTTTCAACTGCAACATGCTCAAAAGAGGGAGAAGAAGACTCATCTGTAGATATATCAATGTTGCTACTTGAAAGGTTTACGTTGTCATCAAATCCATATACTTCTCCATAATCTTTTTCACCTTCCGTATCAGTTCACAATCGGGGAGTATAAAGTGTGTTGCGAAACCACCATTGCTTTGGTGATTTAGTAGAATTTCTTCTACTCCAACAACACCATCCAACTCTTCTTCAAAATCATAAGGATAGATGCAATCATAATCCCAAATATCATTCTCTTCCTCCATGGTATAAGACCAAAAACATGTGAATGAAATAAAGATGTGCTTATAAACACAATATTGCCCTTATCTTCAAACCTAAATTGCACAAGTGCAAAAAAACCAATATTAAAATAATTTTTCAATACAATATACTATTTCATACTCAAAACACATTCATGTGCACATCCATTGATTCAATACAATTAGTATAGTTTAGAATATCATACCTCCAATGTTGGAAAACACAATTTGAATTGATGTAGATGATGGCAAAACTTCCCAATCCTCCGCCCCACAAAACCCTATTCATTACAAATGATAAATCACATCAAAGTAGATAATAATGGGGGTGCACATTTAAAAATGAGAGGTAATATGGTTTAGAATATCAAAGCTTTAATGTTGGAAGAAGTTTACAAACTTCTTGTAGAATTTGAAGTATCATCACCTATAAACTCTAATTCCTAACTCTCCCTACACTACTTAGTAACTACTAAACCACATTATGCTACACACACTACTATACACTACACTAATCTACCCTAAACTCTTATCCTCACCCCCACTCTCACCAAGCAACAAATGCCACTCTTCAATCCACATCACACTCAACTTAGTCCTCCTTGGACGTTCTGGAGTTGCTCGACTTAGCCCAAGGATGGGTGCTTGCGGCGGTTGATACCCGGAAAGGGAGATATCCGCACGGGGGGTCTCAGGCGATGCCCGCTGACTTAGCGGGGCCGGCGGAGAGACTGCCGCGCTTGCTCAGACGTTGGGCGTTAGGCGCAACGTTAGGCGAGGAGGGAGGTCGGGCCTCAACCCCAACCGCGGGCAGACTTGACTGCCGGGCAGTAAGCTCATGCACATGTGTGCGGATGAGCCTCTGTTGAGGTCCCAATGATTGGTGGTGGGCCCCACTAAACAAAAGGTAAATTTGGATAAAGTTTTAAAAGTATAAATGAGTTCCCACTGAAAAATGCATTGGGAACTCTTTGGGAACATGTTGGAAATGGAGGGGAATTTTTGGGGAACACTTTGGGAACACGATGGGGAACTCTAGGGAACAACATAGGAACTTATTGGGAACGCAATGGGAACGTTGCGATAATAATATGGTTGAAAAGGTAAATGAGAAGAGGGTAACCAAATGGCTTGGTTAGGAATCATATCAGATTTTACCATGAAACTGGTGTGGGCATGAGGAGCCCAACCGGGACTTTTAGGGACCATATCTGGGAGATGAAGCCATGGTCGTCATCTGCTTAGTGGCGTCTCCTCCATTTGGAGGAGCCCAAGTCTACTAGTAACTTGGCCCGAGGATCGCCCATGTGGTATTCATCCATCCATCCATTAGGGCTCATCGCTCTACTAGCTCTTTCTCTCCAGAAGTCAATTCAATTCACGTTTCTCGCTTCTCTCCCTCGCAAGGAAGGCTCCCTCCCGTTGCAGAAACGCTTCGAGCCTCTCCCTGCTCGCCCCCTCGTCCCATGCCTCTCAGCACGCCTCCTCTCCTCAAGCACCTCGACCCCCCTCCCCGCCCCTTCTCTCCCCCGCCACCTCCGCCTCCCGCTCCCCTCCGCAAACACCTCTCCAGCTCCTCCTCCCGCGCCCTGTGCCCCTTGCATCATCATCTCGCAACCCTCAGCTTCGTCATGGATCAGTGACGCACGATCAGCGGCGTAGAGGATCCATTTTGCACCGGTTGGGGGATTTCGGTGCAATTGAGCGGGGGTTAGGGTTTTGGACATTTACGGGATTTTGAGGATTTCGAGCCTGGGAGTAAGATGATCTATTTTCGGTGATGTTCCAGGGGTTTTGTTACATCTGGTATCAGAAAAGGCATAGTTCGAGGGAAATCTGCGGAATTAATGGCGTGGCATCAGTTGATGCAAGAGGTTAGTTTGAGCGCGCTCTTTCCCGTCGTATTTTTTTCTTCTTTCAATATGCAGAGAATTTCATGTTTAGGTGTTGGATTCTATGCTCTGAGTGAATTCGAGGTGTTTCGGTTTAGTGATGTGGAAGCTTCGGACGACCGAGATTGTGAATTTTGTCGCTGCATGAGTGCTTTTGCGTATCAGATAATGTGTGGTTGGTGATGTCGCTGTGAATAGTAGCTGGTGTACTATCGCTTAGGGTTCTGGTGTTGGAGAGTTTGGAGTGAGTCGTGGTTTTAGCCTGAGAATTTGTGTCTGTTTCTTGTGTGAGCATTTTGGATGAACCCTAAATTTTGAGAACTGTTGTGTCTGTAGGGTGGTCATGCTGCAAAGGTGATGGCGACATCGAATGCACTGGCGGGACTCGGGAGTCACTTGAAGTTGTCACTGTATCGGCTTCGTTTGCAAGCTCTGGGCTTTCAAAATGAAGGTGGTAGGGAATTTAGATTTATGCTTTGGGAAGCTGTTATTATTGATATCGCAAGGGTTTTTTTTTTGGGGGATTCCATTTTCTGGATAAAGATTGAAAGAACGGTTCTGTCCAAGGACTCTCCATTTTGTCTGTCTAGTGATTCTTTCAAGCTCGTACTGTTCTACCGGCACTTTAAACCTTGAGATATTTTTGAAAAGTGGAAAAGTTTCGCACACTTGTGGGTGGTCATTTACCTGCCGATGCATGTGGGGGTACCATAAATGAGGATCTGCTTGCTGGATACTTCTTTATCAATCTGTGGGTCAAGGGCAATTTTAGCTTTAGTCTTGGTTCTCTATCTCAGGATTTCCAGTATTGTGCTGTGGCAGTCTGATTGTTTATGTTTCTTTTGTTGAAATTCTATTTCTTTGCCTTGCACAGGTCGAGCATTGGTGAATGGACAAAGAAGGCGCATGTCTAGTTACACGAGCAATTATTCTCGGAGGCTTGAACAATCAGAAGCTGGGAATAAGTTGGATTCTGAACAACAAGTCGCTTTGTTGAGGCAATTGAATAAAGTAGACCCAGAAAGTGTGATTCGATGGTTTGAGAGCCGTCCCCTTCCGCACCTCAGCTCTGCCGCAATGGCCGAGTATGTGAAAGCTTTGGTGAAGGTGGATAGGCTCGACGAGAGCGCCCTATTGAAGACCCTGCAACGAGGTAATTACTGACATTGTTCATAGCTGGTAATTTCCTACAGGGAGGGTACATTTGTGGATCTTGTATCACCAGTTTGACTGAGAGGTTGAATGTAAGCTCCTTCTAGCAGTGAGGTTTTTATGTGTGTTGATCGAACGGACAACCAGCAATTCTTGCCTTTTAAATCTCAGGGACGTGTCTTATCTATCTGTTCCTTGTGTCTGACGTATCAACGGTTCTTTTGAGCAGGAGCAGCAGCATCTGGCGGTGGAATGGCATCTGAACCCAGCCTCAACATGGCATCAGCAGCAGCTCCTATCCTCGGAGGTGCAAGTGTGATGACGAAAGAAGGACTGCTGGGTACTCCACAAGCTCCCATCCACATGGTTACTGCGGAAGGAGGAATAAAAGTGCAAGCTTGGCGAACACTGCGTACCTTAGCCCTTGGGTTCTTGTTAATATCAGGTGTTGGAGCTTTGATTGAAGATCGTGGAATTGGAAAAGGTAGAGTACTTCCTGTCTGAATCGTCGTTGAGAAACAGTATAGTCATCTCTTAGAAAACAATGTTCAATTTATCTTTCTTTTACATAAGAATTGGGAATAAACCAGTTCATATTATCTTGTCACGATTCCAGGTTTAGGCTTGAATGAGGAAGTACAACCAAGCTTGGAGTCGAACACGAAATTTAGTGATGTCAAAGGCGTGGATGAAGCGAAGGCTGAACTTGAAGAAATTGTTCATTACTTACGTGATCCTCAGGTACATGGACGCGGGTGATGTGCAATTGGATACTTAACCCTTTTTATCGGGTCGAGGGGCTAATTTGATACGAGTATTTGCTTGCAGAGATTTACAAGGTTAGGTGGTAAATTGCCAAAGGGAGTGTTGCTCGTTGGACCACCTGGTACAGGGAAGACCATGCTCGCGAGGGCCATAGCCGGGGAAGCTGGAGTTCCATTTTTCTATTGTAGTGGAAGTGAATTTGAGGAGATGTTTGTTGGTGTTGGTGCACGACGAGTGCGGGACTTGTTTGCTGCGGCCAAGAAACGGTATTGTGTCTCCTTCTGCGTTTCATCTTTTATTCATTGTTGCATCCAAATTACTATCTGTACTTGTGCTCTTCTATATGGCTTTTTCCATTTACTCCTCTTGCGTGTTTCTTTGGCTTCTGATCCATTGTCTCCGTTTGCATGATTCATGTTAAAGTCTTATCTATTCGGAGCAGATTTTACGACTTGGTTGCCATTGGTTGTCTTGGTTGACTTGGTTGTCACTTGTTTTAGATTAAAGAATAGGAGGTTTTAACTGGGGTTTGCTAAAAAAGCTTCAGTACGTATATAACGTTTATAAATTTGTTGCTAACCACTTCCAATCCTGGCTTGTTGCAGGGCACCTTGCATCATTTTCATGGATGAGATTGATGCGATTGGCGGGAGCAGAAACCCCAAAGACCAGCAATACATGAAGATGACTTTGAATCAACTGCTTGTTGAGTTGGATGGTTTTAAGCAGAACGAAGGTATTATAGTTGTTGCTGCGACAAATTTTCCTGAATCCCTTGACAAAGCGTTAGTACGACCTGGCCGGTTTGATCGGCATGTTGTGGTCCCTAACCCCGATGTTGAAGGACGTCGTCAAATTCTGGAAGCGCATATGAGCAAGGTACTTGAATATTTGCATCTCCCGCCCGTTTTCCATGACATATTTTACCTTGACTGCTATTCCATGACATTATCTTTATTACCTCCAGCTTCATGTGCTGCTTTCTGGAAGTACTTTACTGGTTCTGGGAAAGGGCATTAAGCGATTTATGTCATTCTGATTAAATCCTGAACTGTAGTTGATGAACTTTAAGCGGAGAACACACTTGAATAGCTTTTCTCATTCTCAGAGTCACCTCTGCTGTCGCCATTAACTTGCAGGTGCCAAAGTCCGGAGATGTCGATCTGTCCATCATAGCTCGTGGAACTCCTGGATTTTCAGGCGCCGACCTGGCCAACCTTATCAATGTAGCTGCTTTGAAGGCTGCCATGGATGGACAGAAGGACGTAAGCATGGTGGATCTGGAGTTTGCCAAGGACAAAATTATGATGGGTAGTGAGCGTAAGTCTGCAGTGATATCAGAAGAGTCTAGAAGACTCACTGCGTATCATGAAGGTGGTCATGCGCTTGTTGCTATTTTCACTGAAGCAGCTCTACCAGTTCACAAGGCCACCATTGTACCGAGGGGTATGGCTCTTGGTATGGTCACCCAGCTGCCTGATAAGGACGAAACTAGTTTCTCACGCAAGCAAATGCTTGCGCGTCTGGATGTATGTATGGGTGGACGTGTTGCAGAGGAGCTTGTGTTTGGAGAAGGAGAGGTATGTGGTGTTTCCATCTCGCTTCCTAGTCTTCACCTTGGCTTTTCGTCTATTTTGGATTTTTTTTAATATCCACATCATTAAATAGAACATTTTAGAGTTTCTCGTATTGATGTATTCAGGCACTGCCGTACAATATGTGTCGTTTCCCTGAGCCTAGATTGCAGTTCTATGCTTTTTTCAGATGAATGTTGCCGGCAATTGTGCTCCAGTTTTCTAACGATGGAGCTGTATCTTGGCATCAGGTCACATCAGGAGCTTCTTCAGATATTGTTCAGGCGACCAGATTAGCTCGAGAAATGGTGACCAAATATGGAATGAGCAAAGCAGTTGGTGTGGTCGCACACAACTATGAGGACGATGGCAAATCAATGAGCATGGACACCCGGCTTCTCGTGGAAAGTGAAGTCCGTGATCTCTTACAGACAGCGTATGAAAATGCAAAGAGAATACTCACTACACACCAACGCGAGCTCCACACGCTGGCAGCGACTCTCTTGGAGCGTGAAACGATGACTGCTGTAGAAATCAAGGCTCTCCTGGCCCAAGTGAAGGAGCAAGCCAACAAGCCTAACATATCCCTCCCAAACCCTCAGCCCATATTACCCACAACTGCCTCCGCTGCCCACGCAGCAGCCAACGCGGCCGCCGCTGTGGCAGCCGCTGCCTCGGCCAAAACTAAGTCTGCTGCTCCTGCCGGTACTTGAGATCAGATAACTTGTCCTCTCACCTGTATAGGTTGTCAGGGCCAAGGATCACCCCTGAACTTCAGGTTCTCTACATTTTGGAAAGGATGGTCACCACATGTGCAGCGCAGCGTATGGTTAGGACTTCAATTGTTTCTCAGCATATAGGTACCTATGTGCATTTGTAATTTAAGCATGGTTCCTTACCAAGTTGGCAACTAGGTTGTCTAATACGAGGGATTAGTCTAACTGGGGCTCTTGAATATGGTAGAGGCATCCAATTCCGATCACTTAAGCCAGTTTGGGACTCAAATGATATTTCATGTCGAAAACATTTATGTAGAAAGATGCCAAATTAGGAATGAAACTCAACAAATATTTTTTCAAATTTAATCACAGATTTGGAATTGATATAGAACTTAAAAGCTCAAAAACCACCAGAGCCCATAATCAAACTGTAGAGTAGGTGAGATTTGGTGCCCTCTGCCCAATGGCAGCAAGTGAGTGAGTAAAAGAGAGGACATGCCATGAATAACCAACTCATGGAGGGTACCCAATGCTGATCAACCTTGTTTGACTTTCAAGGCAATGCCACCAATGAGAGCTCAATTGAGGTGGAGCAACCCAAAATTGCACACTTCATGACCCAATGCAAATAATGACTGGTGTTTTCAAATTGAGTTATCAATTTTGGGTCACTTCATGTACCATTTCATTCATTTGCCATTTTCATGCACCATGCCATGCATACTCTACTTATCGGTATTGGATGGCCGATCGGAATTCGGTGCCTCTACCTTAGTGAACTACAAAAACCTTGTTCGAGAGAAGCTGTTGGAGATAGGGACAAGAGCCAGCGGTCTATTCTATTTTTAATCAGATTATCATTCATTTCAACCTCCAGGGACATCTTGTTGAAATTAGGCCGACGCACATGACGACCATATGGGGCTTCATCTTCCATATATGGTCTCTAAAAGTTTGGGTCTAACTCCTCGTGCCCACATGAATTTCATGGTAAAATCCGATGTGGTTCCAAACCAAACCACTTGGTTACCCTCTTCTAATTTACCTTTTTAACCATGTTATTACCACAATAATTCCAATGAGTTTCTAATGAATTCCCATGTTCCCCAAAGTTCCCACCGTTTTCCCAACGCATTCCCAGTATTCCCAACGCGTTTTCCATGTTCCCAAAGAATTCCCAATTCGTTTACACCTGGGAACCAATTTACATATTTAAAATTTATCCAAATTTACCTTTTGTTTAGTGGGGCCCACCACCAATTGTTGGTGCTCCCAACGGAGGCTCATCCACACACATGTGCGTCTGCCTATTGTGTGTGCTAAATACTTGGTTCCCTTTGCAATCAAACTTTCTTTGTTTTGTGCCCCCAAAAAAATAAAAATTGTGTGCTAAATGATATTTGACCTGAATAGGCTCTACTTTGTATTGTTTTGTGGTTGGAAATCTTTTTGGGACAAGTGTGCATCATTTACCTCTTGCTTTACGTTAGAAGGGCATATTTTCACATTGTTGAATTATTAAGAATACTCTCTATTATAGGTAATAGTCTATTGTATTAACCCTTTAACATCCGGCTGGCTTTGGCACGACCATCCATCTACAAGTGTAGTAGATATTGCATTTCAAAATCTATTACATTTGTAGATGATGGTTGTGCCATAGTTAGGCGGGCAATAAAGGGTTAAGGTTGAAGAACCTCATGGTGTTGGAATAGATGTAGGTATCACACAACCCAATTTAAATGAGTAGGGTACATTGGTTTTGGTATTTTGTATTATGCATAGTAAATGAATTGTAAATACTATAATTTTTTACTTTAGATGAAAAAATTTACTAAGAAAACAACAATCTATATTATTCTTATGTCTACTTTATATTACAAGAAAGAGGTAAAATAGGGTGGAAGTAATAGAGTTTTCATGAAATTCCTTCATGAAGAAGAGGGGAGAAATGAAATAGGCACGGTGAGATTTAAATACGGAAAGAAAGAGAGCATGAGGATTTTACTATTCCCTTTTTCTGCACCAATGAAATGCATGACAATGAGTGTGAGTCTTGGGCCCTATCCAATGCAAGCTAAACCTCCCCCATAGTACCTTAAGTTCTCAAAGAATTGATCAATAGCTCCTCGACACCTTTCCCAAACCAAATCACCTTGTTCACGTAGTCTCACTTACTAATATGAGACCGTAAAGTGCTGACTTACAAGATGATCCAATGTCCCTGTCAAGAAAATTCTAATAAGGTTCAATATTTGGAGTTTATTTTGAAAGTGAAACTCAATCACCCTACTTGTCACCCATACTTTATTTTGAGTTCGGGTAAGGTCCCACAATCTCAAATTTAGGCATGATTTTCTTAGATTTTTTGTTGAATAGGCAACTTTTTATTAGCTTCCCGTGGGCATAATTTTGTAGAAATCCAACTTACAATTCAAAAGTTACAACCATTTTTCAAAAACATATACAAATAAAGCAGCAATTTAGTGAGACATATAACAAATAGTGTAGCAAAACTTTAATTAATTCTAAAATCAATAGAAATTTGGGTATTTGTCAATATAAAAAAACCTCTTGGAAAGACAATGGAAATCTTTGCATCTACCGGATGTATTTTTTTATTTAAAAAATATGAGAAAGATATGATATATGCAAAACTTGAAGTGTATTGTCAATCAGTTTTGAGGCCCCCGAATTGGGAGTTGCCCTTCTACATCTTTTGTGATGCCTCGGCGGTGGCAGTAGGAAGCACTTTGTGCCAACCGATGGGCCTTAATGGCAAGGATCACCCCATTGCCTTCGCAAGTAGGCAATTAAACCCCGCCGAAAAGAACTACACCACCACCGAACGTGAATGTTTGGCAATGGTCTTTTCGGTCGAAAAATTTCGCCATTACTTATTACTCAACCCCGTGGTATTTTACGTGGACCACATGGCCATCAAGTACCTCATCAACAAGGCAGATTTGAGTGGTCGTTAAGCGAGGTGGGTCTTACTTTTCGAAGAGTTTGACTACACGGTTGAATACCGCCCGGGAAGGATGCACCTTCAAGCCGATCACCTCTCCCGTCTCTCAGAGGAACCCGGTGTAGTCCCCATTGATGAAGCCATGATAGATGAGGACTTGTTTAAGGTGTCCTCCATTCCCTCATGGTACAACCTAGTGGCTGAATTCCTCACCACACACCTTCTACCGGACTCGTTGTCCAAAAACGAGCGTAGCAAGGTCCGCCTTCATAGCCGCCACTTTACCATAGTGGGAGGCAAGTTGTACCGTCGTGGAGTCGACGGCATGCTACGTTGATGTGTGATGTCCGTGGAAATCCCCACGATCCTCTCGGCTTGCCATGACAGCGCGTATGGAGGGCACTTTTCTGGGACCTTGACGGCCCAAAAGGTCCTTCGCGTGGGTTACTATTGGCCCACATTGTTCCAAGACGCCGATGAGTACACCAAGCGATGCGACGCTTGTCAACGGTATGCCCGAAATGATCTTCGAATGAGCATGCCATTGCGTGTATCCTTGCCCTTGGTCCCATTCGAGAAATGGGGTATTGACTACGTGGGGGAGGTGCACCCTAGCTCCTCTAGTGGAATGAAGCACATAGTAGTGGCAACCGAATACCTCACCAAATGGGCCGAGGCTCAAGCCGTGAAAACCAATGATGCTAATCATGCGGCCAAGTTTTGTTTGAATAAATCATTACCTGGTTTGGTTGTCCCAAGATCCTCATTAGTGATAGGGGGAAATACTTTTTGAACGAGATGATCGAAGCCATGACCACCTGGTTCAAGATCAACCATCGTAAAACCACCCCTTATCACCCTTAAACCAATGGGCACACCGAACGGGTCAACCAAACCTTGGTGAATATCTTGAGAAAGACGGTCACCAATTCCAAGAGGGATTGGGACACTAAACTCCCCACTGCGTTATAGGCCTACCAAATCACCTTCAAGGTTACCACACACGCTACGCCTTTCTCGTTGGTATATGGCATTGAAGCCATTTTGCCAATAGAGTTCGAGATTCCTTATCTACGAGTGGCTGTGACCGAACGATGGTCCATGGCCACGTCCTTAGCCGATCGGTTGGAACGATTGAAGGAGCTCGATGAGATGCGCCGATGGAGCGCCCAGAACATGGAAGCCATCCAACCTCGAAGGAAAATTGCCTTCGACAAACGGAACAAGGTTCGGTCACTAAGACCAAGAATGCTAGTCCTCCTCCAAGACACGAGGAGATTGGATTTCCTAGGCAAATTCGATGCCTTGTGGTTGGGACCCTACCTCATGAAGGAGATCTTTCCCAACAACTCCGTTCAACTTCAAACCCTTAACGAGGAGGATTTCCCAACACAAACATCGGGCTACCGATGGAAGGAGTACAAGGTGTGAATTACTCACAACCTTCACAATTGGGACCTCCCAATTCTTTTACAACCTTAGTCCATTTAATCACAAAGAGGAGAACTTGACCGTGTGCCCAAAGCAAGAGTGGGGTTCTCTGCCTCTTCGAGTTGTCCGAGATGGCCGCTATGTGTGAGCCGCAAAAACCACTCACGGTGACGAATGGACCACGCATCATGCGCATTAAGGTCAACAAGTAGTAGAAACGGGTTATCCAATTGGATTAGCCCATGATTTTTTATCAAAATGGTCAATGGGCCTTGTCATACACTAATTCTTGAATTAGGAGCCACATTATGACAACTAAGATTTTTATAGGGTTAACCAAAAAACAAATAGAAAGAAAAAAATAAAGAAAAGGTTAAAAAAATAAAAACAACAGAAAAAATTAGAAAGAGAAGGTATGGAGAAGAATTTACCTCCTACCAAGTGAGGGACCGCGAAGTGGCCTCGATGATGGGACTACGGAAAGAAAAATAGGAGAAGATGGAAGAATGATGGCGAGGAGAAAGAAAAAATAATGAGGCTTAAAAAGCCATTAAAAAAGTAGTCAGAAGGGGTCAAAATGACTTGGATAAAACCCTCACCAATTACTAAGTAAATTAGTCATAGCCTCACGCAAGAGGAATTCAAGTTAGGTGGAGTAGGTAGATTTAGCATCCTTGAATTGGGTAGATAGCTCACTTATTGGTGATCATGCGCACATCATGTGGCATAAGATTAAATTATGAGATATAAGTACTCCTTGTTTAGTGGTGACACCCACTTTGTTAGTGCAAGGGTGGCGCGGAATTAATTAGTTATAAACTAAGGTTTTTTTATGGGGGAGACCATTAATGGAGGAAGGAAAAGACGGCAGGGAATGACGTTGGGAACACGATGGGAGCAAAGGGCCTTGGGGTTACCCCCTAGGGAAGGCTCATTCGAGCAAGGACTGTGGAAATGTAGTGAGAGTGGACTGGAGAGAGCCGGAAGCCCTGGCTAGGAGGAGTTTTTTTGTTTTTTTGAAGGAAACGGATTGAGGGAACCGGAAGCCCCGGCTAGGACACGCGGAGTAATTAGGTTAACGAAGAGCACCAAGACATGGAGACGAGCACGATCACGAAGAGCACAGGGAGACGAGTATGATCACGAAGAGCATAGGGAGACGGGCACGATCACGAAGAGCACATGGAGACGAGCACGATCACGAAGAGCACAGGGAGACGAGTACGATCACGAAGAGCATAGGGAGACGAGCACAATCACGAAGAGCACAGGGAGACGAGCACGATCACGAAGAGCACCAAGGCAAGAAGACGAGCACGATCACGAAGAGTACCAAGACAGGGAGACGAGCACGATCAGGAAGAGCACCAAGACAGGGAGATGAGCACGATCACGAAGAACACCAAGACAGAGAGACGAGCACGATCACGAAGAGCACCAAGACAGAGAGACGAGCACGATCACGAAGAGCACCAAGACAGGGAGACGAGCACGATCACAAGAAGCACCAAGACGAGGAGACGAGCACGATCACGAAGAGCACCAGGGAGATGAGGGGGACAAGCACGATCACGAAGTCACCATCAAAGAGCAGAGGGTGAATTGTGCGGGATCAGGGAGCCTCCTTCCTCTCTCAAATTGATTCACTATCCTCTTGTTGCAAGTGGTGGGAAGGAGCCCTAATTTTGCTAGTTACAACAATCGTGCGGAAGCGCTGCCCAAATTACAATAGAATTAGGGTTTTCATCAATCTAAAAACACCGATTTTAATATATAGTATATACGAGGAGTTAAACACAATTGGAAGGATATGTATGGTAGGATACACAAGTAAGAACCCTTAGTGTGAATATGCATGACACATGCATATAATGTATCGTGCATGGTCTAAATAAAAGTGTGGATTGAGTATTGCACTGCTGGTTGTATGATTGTGAGTCCAAGGTTGATCCAAATGGGTAATTGAACATCACCATGGTGTTAAGCACAAAAAAATGATAAGGATAGGAAAAGAAAACATCAAAAACGAAGTTATAACCAAGGAGACAATGGGGACATAAATTCTTGGTCAAGAAAATAAGTCTATTTGCTGTCAGCTGCTGTCAAGGTCGTACCTTGGTCTAACCTTGGTCTTGGAGGGTCTAATCTAGTTTATGAGACCAAGCTAAACCCATCTAAGCCAAAGAATGTTGAAAACGGAGCCTTAAAGCAAAATTCATGCGTGTTTGCAGTTTGGGTCCAATTTGAAGCTGAATTCAGTCATCACAACGCCAATTAGTCACAAAAATTCCAAAGTGACCACAATATAAGTCACCATGCTTGGGTGTGGTATGAATGGCTGGTCTCAATGATGGTTGCACAAGGGGTTGTATCCTTGGTTAGGGTCTTGTGTTCATGATAAGCCACCCGCTAGGGGGCGGTTTTTTTGGCTCACAGCTCCCCTCGGCCATGGGGTTTGTGGTAAGGATGGCCAAACCAACGACCCTTGCAGAAGCCATAGAAGCGGCCCAAGATTATGAGGACTCCCTTCACTCGATGAGGAAGACCCGCGACAAATACGCGATCACCGACAAGAAGAAGAAGAAGCCGAAGCACGACTCTTCCAGTTCAGAGGATAGCTCCTCCAGCTCATCCTCAAGCAAAGAATCCTCAAGTGATATTCCCGCAAAAACGACTCACCACAAGGATATGTCTTGAGCGGACAAGAGGACCGCGCGGCGACTGAAGGAGGTCAAGGTGGAAGCCCAAGAATCAAAGGAAGTACTGAAGAGCCTCCGAGACACCATGGAGGCAATTAAGGTCAATTTAGCGGCCAACCCGGTACCACGAAGGTCCATACCTACGGTAAGAACCAATGTGTGGTGTACCAAGTCTGGAGAGGCCGGACATGCCAACCGGGAGTGGCCAAAATATGGATCGAGGAGGGTGCACCGACGGAACGACGAGCTTCAGGACCGAAGAAGACGAAGAGGTATTGGAGGAGGAAGCCCCGGTCTACCAAGTACTTCCCTCCTACGGGCGAGGATGAGGCGTCGCTCCAACCTATTGAGCCACCAACCCACCGTTGCGACAACTCGGGTACAAGCAGGCCTTCCAGCCACCAACATATCCACCTACCACCTACTAAGGTGTAGCGCTGTTCGTCCCGGCCACAACGTTGTATCCCCAATACTCCGTTCCAGCAGGTACGCCGGTGTATTACAATTGCGGTTCTCCATATCATTTTGCCAATGCTCGTGAACAGCCGAGAAGAGGAGGACAAGGGGCACCGTTGGAGCTACCTTGCCAAATCTGTCAACAGTACGGTCACGACGCACCCCACTGCCCACAACCGCCGATCCGAAAGGTAACATACAAGTAGGTGGAGACCCCTCCCAAAAACCAGATGGCCCCGAACTACGGCAATATCTAAGGAGTGGAGAACCGTCCGAAATGACGGGAGGAGGTGGAACCGCCAGGCGTTAAGGAGGAAGTAGTACAGAAGATTAGTACTCGCAGTTCCACTCGAACCAATTGTCACAAGCATAGGAGTAGAGCGTCCCGACCTTTAGCAAGGCCGGTTGGTAGTAATAGTACATCTAGTTCGGACACCGATCATGGGACCTCCGATCCTGAACCTTTGGAAGCCGAGCCAACAGTGCGAGAAGGAAATCTAGAGACTGGCCCGGATCCTCTCCAATCTGGCCTGGATCCCCTTCGATCTAGCCCGGATCTTCTTCGGGCCACCCTAGACAAAAGCTATCCTAGAGCTAACTAGAGCCCTATAGGAGACAACTTAGCCGAAGCCGAGAAGGGGGTAAGTGCCACCTGCCCTAACATTAGTGCGGAGATAAGGAGACAACTACTAGAACCTAGAAGGTTGGAAACGAGAACAGACCGCCAAGTTAGATTTGTGCCTAGACTCATCATAGGAAAAGAGCCGAACTAGCACGAGTCTGAGCGAGCTGAGCCAGAAAAGCAGACTAGAGGAGCGAGCCGGAGTAAGCCAGCCAAGGTGGAGAGGAGTGAGCCGGAGCGAGTCAATCGAGGTGTAGAGGAGCGAGCCAACACGAGCATCCGAGCATCCGAGCAAACTGATCCAGCACGAGGCACGAGTAGGCCCGAGCATCCAAGCTAGACTCGAGTAAGCAAGTCCGAGCAGAGGTGTCCGACTACGCAAGTCCGAGCAAGGAATTGCGTCCGAGTGAGCAGTAGGACCGAGCAGCAGATCCGAGCAGTTGTGAGTGAGCAGTTGTGCCCGAGCAAGTGAGCGGTGTTTGTGTGAGCTGTGTTTGATTGAATGTGTCCGAGTGAGTTGAATATGAGTGAGTCAACCGAGTGACAAAACTGTGCCCGAGGAAGGAGTTGTGCGTGAGTAAGGAGCAAGACCCGAAGAGGCCCGAGCACCCGAGCAAGACCTGAGCAGACCCGAGTAACCGAGCACCCGAACTAGATCTAAGCACGCTCGAGCAAGCGCACAACAACAATAGCAAGAGGAGCAGCCCGAGCAGCTGAGCCAGCCAACAATACAAGAGGTGCAGCCGAACCAGCAGGAGCAAACGAGCAAGACCTGAGGAGGCGCGAGCACCCGAGCAAGATCGAAGCATACTCGAGCAAGCGCACAACAACAAGAGCAAGAGGAGCAGCCCCGGCAGTTGAGCCAACCAACAATACAAGAGGTGCAGCCGAACCAGCAGGAGCAAACGAACAAGACAAGAGCAGGCTTGAACATCTGAGCAAGACCCGAGCATCCGAGCAAGACCTGAGCATCCGAACAAGCTAAGCGAGCATAGGTACAGAGGAGCGAGCCTAAGCGAGCCAACCGAGATAAGGGCATCAGAGCCAGCAAGAGCTCCAAGCCTCGGGTTGGGAGAAGACGAGCTGCCGAATAGAAAGGAGCAGCATAGGTGCAGAGGAGCGAGCCAACACGAAGACCCGAGCAATACCCGATTGAGCTTAGCCAGCACCAACAAGACAAGAGGAGCGAGCCAGCAGAAGTAAGGAGACCCGAGCATCCAAGCAAGCCCGAGCAAGCCTGAGCCAACAGAACCATCAAGAGCAAGCAGGAGCAACAATAGCGAGCCTGTGAGCCGCAAAAACGGCTCACGATGACAAATGGACCACGCATCACGTGCGTTAAAATTAACAAGTAGTAGAAATGGGTTATCCCATTGGATTAGTTCATGATGTTTGATCAAGATGGCTAAATAGCCTTTTCATGCACTAATTCTTAAAATAGGAGCCACATTGTGGCAACCAAGAATTTTATGAAGTTAATAAAAAAAAATAAAAAAAATAGGAAGAAATAATAAAGAAAAGGTTAGGAAAACAAAAACAATAGAAAGAAAGTAGAAATTGAAGTGGTGGAGAAGAATTTACCTCCTACCAAGACGGGGGACCGCAAATGGCCACGGTGAGGAAACCACGGAAAAAATTAGAAGAAGAAGAATGATGGTGAGGAGAAAGAAAATAGAGTGAGGCTCAAAATGCCCTTAAAAAATAGTCAATGGAGTCCAAAAGAATTGGGCAAAACCCTCACCAATCACTAGGTAAATTAGTCATAATCTTACGCTAGGGGAATTCAAGATTAGGTGGAAGTAGTTAGATTTAGCATCCTTGAAATTAGATAGATAGTTTACTTATTGGTGATCATGCACACACCATGTGGCATGAGGTTAAAGTATGAGATTTAAATATTCCTTGGTTAGTGAGACACCCACTTTTATTAATGCAAGGGTGGCACGGAATTAAGTAGTTAAAGGTTAATGGTTTTTTTATGAAGAAGGTCATTTATGGAGGAAGGAAAAGGCGGCAGGGAACAACCTTGGGAATGCAAGAGGAGCAAAGAGCTTGGGGGTTACCCCTTGGAGAGACTCTCATTCTTGCAAGGACTGTGTAGGAGAAGAGTGTGGGAATGTAGGAGCGTGGACTCGAGAGAGCCAGAAGCCCCGGCCACCAAGTTTCATTTGTTGGATGTGAAGGAATTAGACTGAGGAACCCGGAAGCCCGGCTAGAGCTGGAAAGTAATTAGGTTAACCATGAGCATCACAGCCAAGAGAAAGACGAGATCACGAAGAGCAGAAGGCGATCAGAGGAAGACGAGCATCACAGACCAAGAGGAAGACGAGAATCACGAAGACGAGAATCACGAAGAATAGAAGGCGATCAGAGGAAGACGAGCATCACCGCCAAGAGGAAGACGAGCATCACAGCTGTCGGAATCCGTTCCCACATAGTTCCGGATATAGTCTTAAAATCCGGCTAGATATAAAATTTAATATTAGATTAATAAATAGAATATTATAGTAGGACCCAGATAGGTAGAAATAAGAAATAAGGAATCATGGTCCAGCCGGAATCCTTAAACAGTGCTATTAGAGAACGTAGTATTAGTGCGGACGTCCGGAGAAATCCGGACTATTTCAGAGGTGATCCGGATTCCGGAACTGTCATCATGAAACGAACCTCATCCGGCAGCCGTTTCTCCCTCAGGACAACTCAAAGAGCAAATCTGGTCGGCAAGGAGGTCGGCAACAACACCACTAGCAGAAGAATCTCCAGCAGCGATTTTCGGATCCGGAACTTAGTAGGCGGAGGAGACTCCGGAGAAGAGAGACGCCGAGAAGAAGATAGAGGAATCACCTAGGCATAGGAATAAGAAGACACCATAGTTAGGAGTAGTATTAGGAAATCCCTAGTCCCTTTTGAATTAGTAGCGATTAACGATGGGGCTCAGAATTGCACCCGGCTACTAACAAAGGAGACTAAGGAAAGTTTGCATCCGGAAAGCATTTCCGGACTTTAGGGATTTCCGGATTTCTGGATTTCCAGAAGCCGGAATCCGAAATCTAGATCTCAGATCCATAAATTTCGGATATGAGATTTCAGGGATAAGATCTTTTAGGATAAGATTTTCCAGATTCCTCGCGGATAAGATGGAGCTGAGGTTAGGAACTTAGTTAGTACTTAAAGGATGAGTCTTGGGAGGCTCATCATCTTGTTTCCTCTAGCTGAAAACATCTTAGCCTTTGAATATATTTTTCTATATCCTAGTGTTGAGCGTTTTTTGTGAAGAACGGATCCATTGTGGTTTGTGTTGTTGTGGATAGGTTCTATCATAGTGAGCGTTATTGTGTTTGTAACTTGAGGTAACCGGTTGGGACTTGCATTGGGAGATCGCCCGGAAGAGCTGGAGGAGAGGTTAGATAGAGTCTGACGATCCAGAGGGACCGGAAGTAGCCTGGAGGGGGAGGGAGGGTATTGCAGGAGTGAGCTTGGTAGCTCCCAGGGCACGGAGAATCCGTGTGAACCCGGATTCCGGTTGTAGCCGGAATTTCCCCTTACGATAGAGGAAAAAGCCTGATGTGTATGTCTAGAAGGAGTCCTCGTTGCAAATCGTAATACTCACTTGGTAGAATCACGACAGCACTTGCCGGAATGTCGTTGTAGTCTAGACTTATCTCTACGTGACCGCGTCCGGATGGCCATCCAGATGTTGTGAGAGTGTGGGTCTAGCAGCAACAATCAACCACCGGTTAGCGGAGTAGGGAGAGTGGGTGTCCAGCCACTATAAGTTTCAGGGCAGTGGGTGTCTAGCCACTTTAAGTCACAAGACAGTGGGGAATCTGGCCACTTACACAAAACAGGATCAGTGGCACCCGGCCACTAGCTTAAAAACTCCGGAAGAGGCTCCGTCAGAAGTTATCCGGAATTCGGAAGGATCCGGAAACTAGGGTAACAAGTCCGAAATCCGGAAGGATTCGGAAACTATTATTAGAATTTGGAATCCGGAAGGATCCGGAATCTATTATTAGAATCCGGATTCCGGAAGGATCTGGAATCTATTACTAAAATCCAGAATCCGGAAGGATCCGGAATCTATTATTAGAATCCGAAATCTGGAAGGATCCGGAAACTATGTAAGGATCTAGAATCTATTTTTAGAATCCGGAATCCGGAAGGATACAAAATCTATTTTAAGGTGTGAGCCAAATAAACCGTCCCTAAAGGATGGCTTATCTTGAACGCAAGATCCTAATACGGGGCCTAGTTACTTGTGTAACTAGTCCTCAGCCCATTCATACACAACTTATACAAGCATGGTGACACATCTCATGTTCACTTAGGTTCCTTGTGGTTGATTAGTGAGGTGGTGACTTAATCCAACCTTCTAATTGAACCCACCTTTGAACAAGTGTAACTTTTGCTCTAGGGCTCCAAATGCAACGTTTCCAACTTTTATGGGTTCAATTCAGCATTCCAAACTTGATTAGACCCTTAATGATCAGTTTCAGGCTTAGGTGTGACCCTGGAACCAGTTGGCAGCAGACAGGCTTCCCTATTTTCTACAAACTTATAATCCTAATTATCTCCTTGACTCTAACTCTGATTCTTATGTTTGTTTTTTTAATTCTTATTAGTTTTTTGTGCTTAACATGATGGCAGCATTCAATTGATCATTTGACTCGACCCTGGACCTCACAGCCAGCGACTAGCAGCACACCTTCAACCTATATGTTTACTCAACAATTGTAACCATCATTCACATGCACGCCATACATGCTTCACATGATTAACCCCTCCTTAACACTAAGCTGCGCTTGAGCATCCAACTGCGTTCTTTTATTCTTATAGAGTGGTCACTTAGTTGAGTTGAGTTGATTGCAACCCTAATTCTACTGAAATTTGGACAGCGCTTCCGCGTAACGTGTTGTGACTAGAAAATTAGGGTTCCCTCATGCACAAGGAATTGACTACTAGCCGGGGGGAAGGAGAGGCTCCCTCGTTTGATTCAATTCACCCTCCTTCCTTCAGTTGTGTGATCCAGCTTCAGCTCGTCCTCTTCGTGGTTCAGCTGAGCTCCTGCTCTTCGTGATCTCGTCCTCTGCGTGTTGCTGCTCTTCGTGATCTCGTCCTTTTCGTGTTCAGCTCAGCTCCTGCTCTTCGTGTTGCTGCTCTTCGTGATCTCGTCCTCTTCGTGTTGCTGCTCTTCGTGATCTCGTCCTTTTCGTGTTCAGCTCAGCTCCTGCTCTTCATGTTACTGCTCTTCGTGATCTCGTCTTCTTCGTGTTGCTGCTCTTCGTGATCTTGTCCTCTTCGTGTTGCTGCTCTTTGTGATCTCGTCCTCTTCGTATAGCTGCTCTTCGTGATCTCGTCCTCTTCGTGTTGCTGCTCTTCGTGATCTCGTCTTCTTCGTGTTCAGCTCAACTCCTGCTCTTCGTGTTGCTGCTCTTCGTGATCTCGTCCTCTTCGTGTTGCTGCTCTTCGTGATCTCGTCCTCTTCGTGTTGCTGCTCTTCGTGATCTCGTCCTCTTCGTGTTGCTGCTCTTCGTGATCTCGTCCTCTTCGTGTTGCTGTTCTTCGTGATCTCGTCCTCTTCGTGTTGCTGCTCTTCGTGATCTCGTCCTCTTCGTGTTGGTGCTCTTCGTGATCTCGTCCTCTTTGTGGTTTTGCTTAGCTCCTACTCTTCGTGATCTCGTCCTCTTCGTGGTGCTGCTCTAACCTAATTCATACTTCCAGTGGCCGGGGCTTTTGGCTCTCATTCTCTCAGTTTTCTCTCTTCGTACATTCTCTCCAGACCCTATTCTCTCTTTTCCTCGCTGGTTGCACACTAACCGAATGCGACTTCTCCAGGGGGTAACCCCCCAACCTTTGTTCTCCTTGAGTTCCCAACAAAGTTCCCCGCCGCCTTTGGCCTTCCTTCATTAAAGACCCCTCCTTACAAAGCCTATTAACCCTATGACTACTAATCTCGTGCCACCCTTGCATTTAACAAAAGTAGGTGTCCCACTAACCAAGGAATATCTAAATCTAAACTTTGACCCCATGCCACATGGATGTGCATGACCTCCAATAAGTGAGCTATTACGCTAAATTCAAGGATGCTAAATCTAACTAATCTACCTAAATTGAACTCCCCTTGCTTGGGGTTAGGATTAATTTACCAAGTGATGGTGAGGGTTTTTTCCCACTTCTTTTGGACCCTTTTTCCTACTTTTTTAAGGGCCTTCTAAGCCTCCTTCTTTTTTCCTTCTCCTCACCATCATTCTTCTTCTTCTCCTAATTTTTTCCGTGGTTTCTTCACCGTGGCCAATTGCGTCTACAACCGGTAGGAGGTAAATTCTTCTCCACCACTATTAATTTTAATTCTTCTTATTGTTTTTTTTTTGTTTTGTTCTTTGGCTTTTCTTCATTTTTTCCTTTCTATTTATTTTTTGGCTAACTACCTAAATTCCGCGATTGCCAATAAATGGTTCCTAGTTAAAGAATTAGCGCACGGAAGGCTATTTAGCTATTTTGATTAAAAACCTCAAGCTAACCAATGGGATAACCCATTCCCACTACTAGTTAACCTTTATGGACGCGATGCGTGGCCCATTCAACATCGTGGGCCGTTTTTGCAGCTCACACATGGCGGCCATCTGGGACAACTCGAAGAGGCAGAGAATCCACTCTGTTGCTCATGGGCACACGGTCAAGTTCCATCTCTTCGTGTTCGAATGGACCGTGGTTGTAACCCCAATTTGGAGGTCCAATCGTGAAGGTTGTGAGCAATTCAAACCTTGTACTCTTTGTATCGGTTGCCCGATGTTCGCGTGGGAAAATCCTCGCCGTTAAGGGTTTGGAGTTGAACGGAGTTGTTGGGGAAAACCTCTTTCACGAGATATGGGCCCAACCACAGGGCATCGAACTTGCCCGGGAAATCCAATCTCCTCGCATCTTGGAGGAGGACTAGCATGCCCGGTTGTAACGACCGGGCCTTATTTCGTTTGTCAAAGGCGATCTTTCTTCGACGTTGGATGGCTTCTATGTTCTGGACGCTCCATTGGCGCTTCTCATTGAGCTCCTCCAATTGTTCTAACCGATCGGCTAAGGACGTGGCTATGGACCATCGTTCGGTCACGGCCACTCGCAGAGAAGGGATCTCGAACTCTATTGGCAAAATGGCTTCAATGCCGTATACCAACGAGAAGGGAGTAGCATGGGTGGTCACCTTGAAGGTAGTTCGGTAAGCCCATAATGCGGCAGGGAGCTTCATGTCCCAATCCCTCTTGGAATCGGTGACCGTCTTCCTCAAAATATTCACGAGGGTTTGGTTGACCCGCCCGGTGTGACCATTGGTTTGAGGATGATAAGGGGTGGTCTTACGATGATTGATCTTGAACCGGGTGGTCATGGCTTCGATCATCTCGTTCAAAAAATGTTTCCCTCTATCACTTATGAGGATTTTGGGACAACCAAACCGGGTAATGATTTGCTCGAACAAGAACTTGGCTGCATGATTAGCATCATTGGTTTTCACGGCTCGAGCCTCGGCCCACTTGGTGAGATATTCGGTTGCCACCACACTGTGCTTCATCCCACTAGAAGAGCTCGGGTGCACCTCTCCCACGTAGTCAATGCCCCACTTCTCGAATGGGACCAAGGGCAAGGATATGCGTAGCGCATGCTCATTCGAAGGTCATTTCGGG
This sequence comes from Bryoerythrophyllum caledonicum, assembly GCA_963971425.1. Taxonomy (NCBI): domain Eukaryota; kingdom Viridiplantae; phylum Streptophyta; class Bryopsida; order Pottiales; family Pottiaceae; genus Bryoerythrophyllum; species Bryoerythrophyllum caledonicum. The sequence continues at coordinate 17,261,930 of OZ020520.1, read as the reverse complement.
CAGGATGAAGCTATCTTGCGTGCGGTGGCATGTGAGCGATGAGCGTTGGCACGTGAGCAGTGAGCAATGAGCAGCAATCGATGAGCAGTGAGCAAAAAATTTGAGTAAAGTTTATCTTTTTTTCAAAAAGTAGGTCTTTTTTTATGTTGCAAAATGTGGTATAGGGTAAAAATAGTGCATAGAAGGGCACCTATGACCATGGATGCGAATGTTGAGCAAAGGAAACAAGGTTTGTAATCAAACACCTATTACCGGGTAAATAAAGAATGGTGGTGAAAATTTGTATTAAGCACGGTGTGAGAGGAACCTAAACTACCCGGATCATGGTGTGGCATACCAATATTCAAGAGGGTTACAGTTGGATGAAGTGGTGAAAAAAAATCACCTACGTCCCAGCATGTGGAGATGTTGGTAGTATGACAAGTCTTTGGGCCAAAGCTCAAAAAAAAAAACAAAGTACAAAAAACGAAAACTGTACCAAGTATGCAATATATGATAGTAAGGTTGAAGACAATATGAAATAAACACAAATTGACTAAAAATGATGCGGAGTATGAAATGTTGACTAAAGTGGTCTTTTCAAATCATGATGGTGGCCTGTAGTCTCACCATCCTTTTGTACTGATTGAAATACGTACAATGTCCACCTAGTCCAATGCATCACTAAACACTAGCTTGCTTCATGAGCAATAGCTGCAAAATACGTTTGATCTCATTGAAGCTAAAACTAGGGGCGTGCATAAATGCATCCAATTCCGGATCCAACCCACATAGTATGGTAAATATAAAGTAAAGATGTTTGCAGTTGGAATACTGAGGGCGCTTGCCAAGGGACTTGTTGCACATTTCCTTGAAGAACGGACAGCTACAACTTGGAAACTGGCTGATTGATATCATGTAGACAAATATTTGTGAAATGCTTTTTGATTGGAAGGAGAGAACGCATCCTAACGCTGGGGCAGGAATCATACAAACCTGCAAAAGTTTCCCAACAATTGAAAGAGCGGATGCGCACATATTCTGATGTTTCGTTGTCGGGGCCTTCGGATTGCGATGGATGTTCTTGCCAAATCTGAGCTTCGGATGTTCGTCAGGGTTTGCCGGGGTGGGAAATGAAGACAAATCAAATGTTGAACCATCCTCAGTAAACAGTTTCCGAGGGGAAAGCATCACTCGCTCTGGAAGTCGAAAACCGGCGTTCTCTAAGGATAGAATCTCTGCCTTTGTTAGAGAGGTACCAACTTTTACGGGCCACACATCAGATACTGCAGGCTTAGAAACCACCCACTCCCTTCTACTTCCCAATACACAACGATGGATGTCATCAGAACAATAAAAAAACTGCATCTTGACCAACGTTTTCTTCTTATAATTTTTCATCATTCCTATGTATGTTGGTGCTGCAGTACTTTTATTGTCCTGGACAATGCGAGCGACACACTTCTTCCGAGTAAGATACTGAAGAGCAAAACATTTCTTCGCTGATGTTTTCGGAAGCCTTGAAATATGCCATTCCCTTTCGTCACAAGATGTTTCCATCACCGCTTTAACATGAGGAACTCCAAAAGATGCTCTTGCCATCTTCGGAGGAAGACTTACATCCTTCTGGGAACCGCCTGGAAAGTCAACATCCTCATCCGCAACATGGAAAGTATTCTTCTCTGACGCTCGGGTCCTCACCCTAGGGCGGGATACACTAATTCTGTCCGGACGATGGGAGTCAAACTCTGAACTTGGAGGAATATCTGCCTTTCGTTTCAGAGATAAGAACTCCTCTTTGCCTTCCAAATGTGGGTGCCTTGTGCAGAACTCAGCAGCTCCTGGCAAATCGGAGAGCGCTTCAAGAAATGCATTAGAGTTTCCGGAGCGATGAGTTGTGCGTTGAGCAACTCGAAGGCGAAGTTCTTCTTTCCCTGGACCCATTCCTCGTCGCTCACCCTTCAAGTATTGATAACATGACACGACTTGCAAGAAAGCGCGAACCATGTCATCAACAGTGGCCACATACAAGTCATTTCCACGTTTCCTAGATTGTTGCAACCACTTGTTGTGCACAGTTTCAGCTAAATTGCAAGAAGGCATTTCTGCTAATTCGGAATCGGACAACGCCTGTAAAAAGAGGAAGGTTCAAATAGGATAATGATTTTAAAAGATTCACGGAAATAAAACGATGTTTGATAAGTGTGCCACGAACGGCTGAACCATAACCAAATCAAAAAGCGACAAGGAGGGCCCAATATCTAGGTATGCCGGTGTCGCGTTGTAAATTAATATATTGTGTGAAAATATTAAAGATGTTGCCTTAGACATCGGATAGAATATGAGGAGAAGGATACAAAAGGTTGGGGTCGTGGAGAAATCCACGGTTTGGTTCAATGAGGGGGTAACCGGAACTTGTTAGCATAACTTGGAAGCCTGCATCTTGTCACTGTAGCTCAGGGAAGCGTAGGTGGCCGGTTGGCTTCTTATTTCCTGCTTTCACTAGCAAGTACCAAGTTGCAACTATCCAGGCCGTTCAACGAGTTTGATAAAGCTCGAACCCGGAACCGGCAGGCAACAGTCGACGGACCTTGACAGCCAACCAAGTCCGCAACTTGGCGACCATTAGTGGACTCAAGGTGGCTTTATACAACTGTTGAGGGACTGTACAATGTCGCGACCTTGTCCTTTAACGAGATCTTTTGATGCGGGCTACTTTTAGTTAAAATATAATTATTTATGGCTATTTGAATAATTCAGTGAAGGCAAGCTTCTTAAAGAAGTTACTGAGAGATATAAAAAGGAAGATAGTTTCTTTGCCTCACATGATTTGCTTCAAGCCAATAGCTTGGATAGCTTTGAGTTGATAGTATGGATTCTCAAGACCCAGATGAGTGGGAGTTGTCGTTATCGCAATTACCGGAGGATCCGTTTCAATCTTCTCAGCCATCAACTTCCAGACGGCGAATGCGAGATGAAGCGGGGCCTTCCGAGCGTCGTGTTCAACCACGTCCAGATCCAAGTCTACGGCAACTTGCATTTGTGAATCTACAACCGGACGCGAAAGTTCTAGTGATTGTATTGGAGGCTGAAGCTTCATTGACGGGTGGCCGTCAGATGGTGTTTGAAGAGTGTTTTGAAAATACCAATGAAGGCCAAATGGTGAGTCGCTTTTCTAATGAGATGGGCCACCGTCTTTGGCTTCGAGGGCCGCTGACCTTTTTAAGCGATGAACGGAGAGCAAGTTATGCTTCAACGGTACACCGTCAAATTCTAGAGTTTTTATACGGTTAGATGAAGGTAGAATCCATTTAGTTGTTAATATAGGAGTTTGTTATGTGTTTATGTTTACATTAGATCAATATCCAAGAAAGAAAAAGAAAAGAAACTAAGAAAAAATTTGGCCGTCTTAGAATTCTTTTGGAACCACACCTTTTGAAGACCAATGGTTGGGGTTTCTTTCCTATCTTATCTTGATAGACTTTAGAGTGCTTTTGGGGGTTAACCAATAGGCTTTAGATGCCCATGTGGCTTAGGCATGGGCTGATGTGGAAGGATAAGGGGCGACTCTCCTTTCCTCTTGGTGTGTGTTTTTGGTGTGTAGAGAGTGCTGTGAGAAAATTCCCGAGAAGGAGATCGGGCGGTGTGTAGTCGTTTTTCATGAGAATGTTATGAAAGTTTGTAAAGTTGTTTCTTGTAAAGTTGCGCTTCTTTGAGCGGTGTTTTTGTTCAATTTGGAGTTCATACGCAAAAGTTATGAGAGATTGAGTGAGGAGTAGTTGGCCGCTACCCAATTAGAGGAGCAGCAACTTCGGGCCTTCACCACGGCTTCGATACTTTATGTTCGGACTTGAAATTTGAGAGAAGCATTCCTCATTGTATTAGCTTTCTAAGAAGCTATCACTCGACTCATTTAGATGCGCTATAAAAACGTTATAGCCATCTAAGTAGAGGAGAGTTCTGCCGTCTTGGAAGTGGGGAGGCGTGAGTTTTAAGCTTACACAACTTTTAGTGAGTAGATTAGTTTGAAGTGAAATTTAGAGGAGTTGTAGCTTATTAAATTAGCTTTTTATAAAGCTATTATACGGCTCATTTAGAATAGTAATATAGAAGTTATAGCCGCCGAAGTTGGAGAGGGTTTGCTGCCATCGACATAAGAAGGCACAAACTTTGAACCTCCATAACTTTTAGAAGGTAGTTTAGAATGACCTGAGATTTTGGGAGGTATTAGCTTATTGCACCAGCTTTCCAAAAAGCTATAGCACTTGGCATTTGGCGGCTCAAATCATCTGTGGCATCGATCGGAAGCTCGCAGCTGGTGTGGACAAGAACTTTGGGAGGTCTTTTGTGTTTTTGAACACTTCAAGACTTGAAGATAAGAAGACATGAAGACTTGAAGATAAGAAGACTAGAAGACTCGCGTGTTGTGGCTTGTGGCTTGTGGCTTGTTATTCCTAGCCGGCTTTGGAGGCTTGTTGTCTTTATTTGTTATTCCCAGCCGGTTTTGGAGGCTAGTTGTTTTTCAATTCTGCTTCGTAAATTTTGTTGCGGCGAAGTGGGGTTAATGGCCCACACGGTCATGTTTATGTTGTTCCCACCGGTGAGGCGCGATTGCTGGTCACCGTGGGTTTGAAGTTTAGGAGCCAATCTTTCGGACGGTCAGCTCGTGGTTTGGCCGTCCCGTTTTACCCGTCCGAGGCCGTGGTTTCTTATCACCTACCCTTACCCTTACCCCTTTAGAACCACCACAGGATAGGCCAACGTGGACCAGTTTGAAGAAGGTTGAAGAAGATTCGACGTTCAAGAATCGGCGTTTTATTGAAAGACAACCTTTGTTTTCAAATCATATTAGCAGCAGCTAGAATCCCCGTGATTTCCCAAAGCAAAACTCTCTCTACTCGACACCGGCAACGGCAGACTTATTATGGATCACAACTACAAAATGAGGTGTGCTCTAAGGTACGCCAGCCAGAAAAACAAACAAAATACGGTCTAGAAAAGTTACGTACCGATACCATAAAACCTCCCCACTGACGGTACCAAAAATGCCAGAACGCAAGCCACAAGTCCAGCCGCACCATACCCTCATTTGTGGATGCCCCAGATGATAGCCACCAAGCTTTGATCGCCAAATATTTTGCCTCGGCCTCCTCCATGGACTTTGCGTTCTTGTACTGTTTGCAAAGTTGACGATGTTGTTCTTGGAGGTCTGCTCTTATATCCGCCTTTGTATGTTTCTCCAGTGATTGTGTCCAATGGAAAAGGCAGGCTCTTTCGCGATTTTCCATCGGGATAGCGGAATCGCCGGAACCATAAACAATCCGTACGGCATTCTAGTTTGCTTGCGCGCTGTCTGCCATGAATCCCTTGAAGTTTACAGTGGGAATATCGTGACGAGAAGCAACTGCATTCAAATTTTTCCAAAAAACTGTTTGCGCTGCCACATCTTCAGACTGCATATCGCAAACCGCAATGGTCAACACTCGACAGTACGTAGAATCGTAAACATGGCAACCCATAGTTGTCCAACCCTTCACTCGCTTCACATGATCAAACATGATCCAACATTCTTCTAAGTCCCCTCCTCGTTGCATTCGTTTCACCAAATCAACCCCGCTAGCCGGGCCAATCTCGGACATTTTGAATACGAAGACCTTGTCAGAGTCCGCCCCCTGACCTGGAAACCTATTTTCTTGAACGAAGGCCCATTTGCTCAAACCTCTGAGTTTCGTGATGCTGTCCATGACACCAAACCTACGCAGGTACCTGAATGTAGTGACGTCATTTCGAATGCTCGCCGATGACATCTGTTTGAACTTTTCTAACACCGAAACTAGTTCCTCCATATGAAAGGGCTTCTGCTGTACCCCGTCTGGGCCCAGTAATTGTTCACCAAGGAATTCTTTACTGGCCTCAAGAATGATGGCTGAGTTAGTAGCTGCGGGTGTCCTCTCCACTTGTTCCCCGATAAGTTGCTTGAGCTTTGTGGAGGAAACTCTACAGTTCCCTAACTTAACGGGGTGCAAGTGGTTACCAAGATGCACACATACCCTAGTCATACTCTCCGGTCCGATAACATAGTAAATTTTGGCTGTGCAAGTACTATGACAAGACGGAGGAACTCTACATAGTCTGCAAACAACAGTCGAACTAGCTGGAGGGTCCTCACTCACTCAAAACACTGAGGACAAAGTCCCCTCCCACTCGGTTTCATTTAAAAGGGAAGCCCTGTGCTCTCTCTTTAGGAAGTCACAGTTTGGATTATCGCATCGAAGATGTCCCAGACACGAAGACATCCTAAACATAAGGTTTGAGTCATTTGCAACATGAGTTGTCACTATTCTTGTCCACGCATGTCCATCGTGTTTTTTATCCATACCATGCAACAATCCCGCCTGCGTTGATTGCGATCCCCTTTCTAGAACTGGAAGTTCGTATATAACGTCTCCATCGAAAGAGATAGGTAAGTAGTCAACCTTCTCAATTCTAATAGAATTAAAGTCGACTTTGCTTAAGAGCGATTTGGATTGGGACCTAGTAGTCACACTTCGCAAGCAGTCCACAATGCTAATAGGGGTTGCGGGGGTAAGGGGAGGCCGAGAATTACTCGGAGCAACAGCATTGGACAGGGCAGGTGCAGTATGACAAAGGAATGATGAACCGTCCACGAGCGACCTGGATGCCTGAACTTTTGGAGCTTCACAATCAGAGTCATCACTAAGCAAGTGCACTACGCTCTCAGGAGGCTCCAGTTTAACATTCTGGAGCAACGGTGTAACTTGGGTTGCGGTCGTTGATTGCTTTGGGGTCAAGGAACTACAAGGGACTTCCTCAAGACTGTCCTTCACACCGTACACTCGATACCTTCCAGACTTAAGCGACCATACACCCCCGTGATCAAGGGAAATAGTTGCCTCAGCGAGAGTGTGCGTGAGCTCTCCTGTTTCTGGATCAAACTCTTCCTTGTCAATATGAAGTGACCCCTCCTGAATCCGAAAGCGCTGACTTAATCTAACTCCACTAATCATGGCCAATCCGTCATCTGCAACAGCAAAACATATAGGGACTCCACTGGAGTCTCCATGAACAACTACAGTATCGGGGAACTGACCCAAAGAAACCATTGCAGAGCATTTAGAAATCAATAAACGGAGAGGGGAGGCAAAACTGAACAACATGCGCTAAGTAATCTTGATTTGAGAGGAAAACGTAAAGAACAAAGTTAGCACATTTATAGATGAAATTTAATTTAATCGAGAAATCTTAAATGAGGGCATTAAAGATATCTTATCTTTATGACAGAGAAAAGCAAGTTGATAGTATTATTTATTACTTGATGTTAATGTGCAGGCATGGGCGGAAAAATAAGTGTTAACTACGACAGGATGTCCAAATTTCTCAAGAATTAGGGTGGTTTAGATTTCATTCAATCAAAATCATCAACAAGAAAGATATTCTGTTGGCAGCGAATCTGCACAAAGATATATATATGGTGGCTTACTTTCAGGAATCTACATGTTATATGTCAGTAGATTGACGGCCTAGAACAGTTGGTCTGATTCGATAAATTGAACATGCTTGGACCACGGCTGGCCATTCAATATTGCAGCAGCCACAGAATTGAATGCGACTCCAGGGCAGGTGATGAAGAAGAAAAATTAATTGGAGCGTGCATATATACTGGAAACCTAGAGGTCGGGATGACACCGAGTGAATGTGGTGAAGAATGAAAAAAAGAAGAAAGTCACAACTCTACTTCACTTCCTATAGGACTTAGAGAAGAACTAGAGAGATGAGGAAGAAGGTATCAAAACTGATTGAGGGGGATTGTGGAATGACCCAAAAAACACTGCAGTTTCAGGAGGATTGCGCTTTAGAAGCAGAGGAGACTTTGGCCAGTAAAGAGTGTTTGATATCAATTCCTGAGAGCCGTCTATGTGCAGAGATTAAAAATTTGGAAACCAATGGAATCGATTTGGATGGAATTGCAGCGCAGAACCCCGATTCAGGTATTTCTTTGAAGTCGTTATCTAATTCATTGTTGGGTGAATCATTACTATTGTTATCAAGGTCTATTGAGAATTAGTATCATTCGTGTCGAAAAGCAATGTCGATGGAGTAATAAGTAGTCGTGTCAATTTCACTCTTTCTTGCACTCAATTAGCACCTAGGTTTAGGTTAGCTATGAAAGGTTGAGCCTTGTGAGGATCGTAGAGGTAGTGATCACTTCCCCCTTCGCGGAGGACCTGAGACATAGCTTCGCGAGGGTTTGCGCACTAAACCTAGAAGCGGCCACTTCTCGGTTAGCACACAGCACTTGTATTTCTTGCTGCTTTTTTGCGTTGAGTGTCCAACGAGCTGTGTGAGTGTATTATATTCGTTGTTGTCTGCGTAGATTTCTCCGAGGTTAGGGTCAGATTGCGAGTGAGACTGATACTACATTGCATAGGAGACAAGCTACGAATCCGATACTGTACAAATGTGGGGGTCTGTGTACAGGGGAAGACAAGTGCGAGGAAAGGGACATTGAGGATATGGCGACATCGATGAGCAACGCTACAACAGATTGCAGCGCGGAAGGTAAGTCCTATACACATTGGAGATTATGTAAAGTAGGTCTAGGTTAGGGTTTTTCATTCACGTAAAATCTGAGAAGAAAGATTGTGTCGGTGGTGACACCGTCGTCCGTGCAGCGCTGCCGTTGGCGGCACTAGTCTTACGAGCTTCGTGTCAACACAGACAACGGCCGCCTGGAGCACTGCCGTTGGCGGCAGTGCTACCCATGAAAGCCGGTGTCTATGTTGACACTGTGCTCATCACCGCGATTCTAAATTCTGGCCCTCAACGAAGCACTGCCGGCAACGGCAGTGCTCGTGGAGTGGTTTACTTTTTTTTAAACTTGCCCTGTACGAGGCACTGTCGGCAACGGCAATGCACTCGGAGTGGTTGGTTTTTTTTTTAAACTTTGCTTCTTCGAAGTTCTGCCGTTGACGGCATTGTCCATGAAGTGCCCGGTGTCACAAATCTCAACGAGCACTACATGAGAACTGCCGGCAGCGGCAGTGCTCGTGACTTGATTTGCTATTTATTTAAACTTGCCCTGTTAAAAGCATTGCCGTTGCCGGCAGTGCTTGTGGAGTGGTCTGTATATTTTTTCAACTTTCCTTTATCTAAGCACTGCCGTTGCCAGCAGTTTCCATGAAATGCCCGGAGTCATAATTCCTACCAAGCACTTTATGAGCAATGCCGGCAACGGCAGTGCTCGTGGTGTGGTCATATTTTTTTAGCTATCCTCCTTCGAAGCACTGCCGTTGACGGCAGTGCCCATAAAGTGCCCAGTGTCGCAATTTTCACCGAGCACTTCATGAGCACTGCCGTTACCGGCAGTGCCCATGAAGTGCCCGGTGTCGCAATTCTCACCGAGCACTTCATGAGCACTGCCGGCAACGGCAGTGCTTCAAAGGAGGATAGCTAAAAAATATTGACCAAATCACGAGCACTGCCGGCAACGGCAGTGCTCGTGGTGTGGTCATTCTTTCTTTTTACCATTCCTCCTTCTAAGCACTGCCGTTACCGGCAGTACCCATGAAGTGCCCGGTGTCGCAATTTTCACCGAGCACTTCTTGAGCACTGCCGGCAACGGCAGTGCTTCGAAGGAGGATAGCTAAAAAATAATGACCAAATCACGAGCAGTGCCGGCAACGGCAGTGCTTCGAAGGAGGATAGCTAAAAAATAATGACCAAATCACGAGCAGTGCCGGCAACGGCAGTGCTCGTGGTGTGGTCATTCTTTTTTTTTACCATTCCTCCTTCTAAGCACTGCCGTTACCGGCAGTGCCCATGAAGTGCCCGGTGTCGCAATTCTCACCGAGCACTTCATGAGCGCTGCCGGCAACGGCAGTGCTTTGAAGGAGGATAGCTAAAAAAAAATGACCAAATCACGAGCAGTGCCGGCAACGGCAGTGCTCGTGATTTGGTTAATATTTCTTAAAAACTGGCCTCTTCGAAGCACTGCCGGCAACGGCACTGCGCGTGAAGTGGTTTGTTTTTTTTTTTTACTTTCCTTCATCGAAACACTGTCGGCAACGGCAGTGCCAACGTAGTGTTTGGTGTCGCAATTCTAATCGAGCACTTTCTTGGGCATTGCCGTCGACGGCACTGCTTTAGGATAGGTTTTTTTCTAGTTATAAATGTCGTTGCCGTCTTTGCTGTGAAGCCGGTCACTGTGTTGACAAACGCCTCGCAGTTGCACTACCGGCAACGGCATTGCTGTCTTGATGAGGTCGATGATGTACTTCATGTGTAATCTCCATATTCATTGAAATTCATTGTTGTTGAATGACTTTGTAGACGCAGATATGGAGAATAGTGAACGCAACAGTGGTCATCTTGAAGACGAATCGGATGAAGAGGATCGCTTGACCCAACCGGAAGGTAAGTCTCATCTCTATATTATTCTAATTTCATGTGATTGTGAGTTGATTGTATTGAGTTTGTGATCTTCACTGCAGATATAGATCAGCAAGAAGATGAGGACGAAGCAGATAAGACTTCCCCAAAATCTGTGGCTGACCTTGGGAAGCAAATGAATGACCTCGTTGTCGGGGAATCGGTCAATACCAATGCTCTTCTTGACAAGCTTCGCTTTCAGCCACGGGCGAAATCTAGGCTCCAAATCCCCCTCTGTCGAATGATTGCCCTTCCGATTGTCAGGCCATTTTTTAGAAACGATGTGATGTCATTGGCCTCGCACTTTGTGAAGAATGGGTACATGGAGGGAGCTGGAGTATTTTACGTTGCACTTCAGAATGATGAAGGAAAAACTGTTGATGTCACTGAGGAGAATACTGCGAGTTGGAACAGTGGTTGGGCTGAGGCGAATGCTGCATTTGAGAATGTCCTTCAGGCTGATGAAGACCTTCGCTTTCTTTCCGGAAGAATGTTTCATGTTTGGGACGGCAACCACCGGCTGCAGGCATGGCGACCCATTATTGACCGAGATCATTCCGATGACCCACTTTGGCATGTAGCTGTTGAGTCAGTACTTCTCAACGTTCAAGGAAATGTAGCGACCCTACTGACTGCACTTCATCAGGTCAATTGGTAAGCCTACTTTAAATATACTGCTTTTCAGGCATATATTTTATGTAGTGTTTCCATTATTGACATCATATTTTATGTCCACAGGAGGAATCAGAAATTGCATGTGACTACAAACCTTGTCCATAAACTCTATCGTGTTCAGGGTATCGGTTCTCAGCCGTTGAAGTTTTTCCAGAACCTTGTATCCCAGAAGGAACTTGACGCAGCTGATAGTAAACAGAAGTCTACGAAGTGTACTTGGTATACTCTCTCTGAGCCATCGTTGTGCTCCATTCTTTACCAGGTACAGCCTCTTCTCAAATGATCATGTTCCAAATTTTTGTTATGTGCAGTGCATACTCCTTAATGATCTAGTACCATCGAGTTATTTTGAGAATATTTCTTATCAATGCACCTGCGTTGTGGTTGCAGCAAGAGATTGGAGATGCTGCAGCAGAGGCTCAAATAAAGGTTTTGGAGCGTTTTCCAAATCCTGCTGATTGGACCTCATCGAATGCCCTTGATTTCGTTTCAAAGGCTGTGAAGAAAACAAAACTGCATTGCAGTTCTGAGCTGCGGAAGCAGCTTCCTACGGCGGATCCGAAGCACACTCCCCACTTTCTGGAAGAGGTGAAGAAACATTACGAGTCTCACGACGAAGATTCGGAGATGACCCAGGAGAAGCTCCACATGCTTCCAACGTCATCTATGGAGGCAAAAATGAAGGTTAAGTGGCTGGAGCGCTGGAATCGAGATGGCCCTCTCCGTGAGGCATTGCGATTTCCGAAGATTCATTTTCCAGACAGTGAATTTCCTGACTGGCTTCACCGTGTTACATGGTGGGCGCAGGTATTGGAACTAGAGTATTTACTTGATGCCAGAAGATTGTTTATTTGTTCATTTGATATTGATACGGTGAATGATTATATCTTTGCAGCTATCTTCTGAAGCAAGTCAGTTGTTTGGCGAAGCAATATCGGATTTGTCGGTAGAAGTTAACTGTGAGCCTGTGAACGGTCCAGCAATTCCTCGGATTGCAGATTATATTGAAGAGATTCGAATTCAACTCTGGGACACTGCATTCTATAGGGAGTTCAAAGAGCCCAAGGGAGTTCACAAGAAGTATGCACCTAAACGGCAATTCGGTTTGGCTGAAGCTGTTCGCCGTACGGTCTATAGGTACGTTAAGAATGTTCTAATTCCTTGCAGGGCGATGGCCCGTCCTCCTCCTATTCTTGTTGGTTACTTAGACAAGGACAATCAAAACTGTATGATGTCGAAGGGGATCAAGTCTATGTGGGGGCAAGCCCACTGGGAGCGATGCGGGTGGTATCTGGACTGCCCAATCAAGAGACCTCCCTCTTTTGATCTTGATTTGCGTAATTCAATTGAGCCTGAGTTGAAGGATATTGAGAGTGGAGGTACCCGGCCCCCAACGCCTGCTGTAATGACGAGAGTGAGGAGCAAGGCGAGCAAGGGGAAGCAGGCCGTTGAATCTCCCTTGGACGATGCTGACATTATTGAGGTCCAAGCGCCTGCACCCATGGTACTCGTTGAAGAGTAGTCTCCTTCGTGCTCGTCACCAGTTCACGAACCAGCTCCGGATGTCACGATGCAGCCTTCTCTCCATTCGGAGCCCTCTGTCCTTTTGCTGAAGAGAAAGGCTTTTCCAGATTCAATTTCACCGACTTCTGCCACTGGTCCGGTTGGAATCCGGATTGAGAATCTCTCAATCCACGATGTCATGAATGGCGGAAAGAATCACCCCGCCTTTGCTCGCTTGAACCAATTCATGCAAAAGGTATTTACTCCGCTCCGTTTTGGTAGTATATTTGTTTTCACTCGTTTTTTTCTGCACTCCCCAGCGCCCACTGCCGTCACCGGCATTGTTGTACCGAGCAGTATATTGAGAGCGTCTTTCAAATCTAGAGTCAAAATCTATAAGTACTTCCTTGCTGTTGTACAAACTATTTCCGCTGAATCTGTTTACATTATTCTAACTTCTTTCCAGTGCGTGTATAGGTTTTGAGTGGGTCTGCAAACGAGGCGCGAAGCACCACATGCGCCCATCGTGGCTTTAACTTAATGTTTGTTGACTTTCCAGACGGGCTCTACGTGCCTTCAATCTCTCGTGATACAAATGACATTCCTCCTTGGAATGTCTATAGTGAGAAGTCGGTTGAATCTTTCTTTGAGTTTTGTGACGCCTTTCTTCATGACACTGGATCCGTGCTTGTGGTTTCTCCTGAGAACATCAGTGTACGCTCTGATGTTCGATCATATGCTGCATGCTACGACTTCAAACTTCTTCGAGAGTGGTGGGGTGTGAATGAGATGCCGCTGGCCTCGCCTATCAGTTCTTCCATAAAGGTTTGTCTTTATCTTTCAATTCGTGTCATTTGCGCAGTCCCTTAATTCTTTCATCCAGTATGTTAATTTTATCTTCCACGTTGTATTTGTTTTTGTTTTCTCAGACCCGACGTTTTAGAGTTTTTCTCTTCGTGCGGGTCTCGAATCCAGTGGACACGTTTCAATTCAATTTGACTCTTGAGCTTCCTCCAACGGGATGGAGCCTTAAAGAAACGGACGTAATAGTCATCATACTGACAAGGATTCACAATCCATGAGAGGGTCTATTCCTTGGCGTGGAGGGCGAGAAAGAAGTGTGCTCTTCTTCTTAATTCTTTTTCAAGGATTAACCAAGCCGCAAGATGTCATCGTTGATGCGTTTGCTTCCACTGGTATGGTTCTGCCTTTAATACTTTGAAGTTCATTTTTAGTTTCCTCTTTTGCTCTGACCATCTGTTTTATTCCAGGAAATTCTATTCGCCCTTGTCGTTCCATCGGACGACATCTGGTGGCCTTTGAAGCAGATAAAGCCATCTTTGACGCGTTGTTAAGGCCCTTGTTCACACCTAAGTCTCCACGACCGACCGCTGGTCCCAGTGCCAATGTTCAGCACTCTCTAGATGACGAAGCTCCCATCCGAAAGGTTGCGAAGAGGAACAGATTAAGTAAGTGAGTCAATTCGGTGTTATTCATCATTGATTTTAACATCTTCTTCATTCTCTAATGTGCCTTTGCTTCTATGTTTGCAGCTTGATTGCAGTGGCCACCTCTCCAAATAGAAGTTTTCTACTGCCATCTTATGCGGAGGATGCGGCTATACAACTTGCTATTGTTTTGTCCCCCTCAACCGCTTCTAGTTCCTCCTCTTCTGATATCTGTGCTCAAGGTTTCCTAGACTTAGAGGCAGTCGAGGAACGCGTGGTATTGTTGTCTTCTCCGGATAGTTCATGTAGTTCTTATGCATAGGACCGTGCAATTTTGAGACTCATGCATGGTGTATCGTCTCTACTGTACCTTTCTCCTTCCTTTTTTAATGCTGCAGTTGTTTATTCTTTTACTTCCACTCTCCATCTTAATTAATTTTTCACTACAAATATCACAATTACTGAACTACAATTAAGCTCATGTGCTAGGCAATTAGATATAGTAGTGTCTTTTACATACCCGTTTATACCCTGATTGTAGTTGATACCCGTTGATACCCTGAAAGTCTTTCACTACTATCCTCGGCCATGGGTCCTCAGTTTTCAGTAGAAAAATTATATTTTCTCACGGATATAGGTCCACTTTGTAATTTTATTTATTTATTTTTTTACTTTTTGAATTTCTTATTCCGTATTTACTTTATTTTTACCGCTCACCGCTCACCGCTCACCGCATGCAAGATAGCAATCCCCCCTTCAAGCCTTGGATGAAGGGAGACCTCATGATTTATTGCACAATTACGAGGCCTTCCAGGGAGCTATTGGGGCTGTTTACGGCAACATAGACCGACGAGGCAATGCTGAGGACCGCCTTGCAAACATTCGACAGACTGGCGCCGTGGCTACTTATATCTCAACATTCAACGAACATACGGCCCAAGTGGAGTGGAATGAGCCAAGTCTCATGGCTCGGTTTCGCGCTGGTTTAAAGGACAACCTTCTCGACTCGATAGCAACTGCCGAGGCTCAACCTCGCACTCTCCAGGAATGGATGTCTATGGCTTCAAGAATTGACAATCGCCTATGGACGCGGCAACAACACCGGCAACCTATGGGATCTACTTCGGCACCACGAGAATATGCTGCATGATCCCGGCCACCTTCGACGTCAACCGGTCCCACTCCTATGGAATTAGATGCCACGTATAGCGCATCCACGGCTCTTGCTAAAACAGCGGCCGACAGATTGGAGTATCAACGTCAAGGAAGGTGCTGGGGGTGCGGGAAGATGGGCCACATACGCTCACGGTGTCCTACTAATCCTTCCAAGCCCCTTACGTTGGCTGCTATTGGAGATGAAGGCTCGGGAAAAGGAGCAGCCCGGGACTAAACACTTGGAGGCAGTACCCGGGCACTAATAAGGAGGCACATAATACACCTCTATGCCCAAACTCAAATGACTCTACTACATGTAACTACTCTTATATAAATAAAGAAAATTATATTTTGGCTTTATGTGTCCATGCTACCATAGATATGGAGAAACATCTGACAATGAATGTGTATATGAACAATGTGTCGGCAGTGGCGCTTGTGGACTCCGGTGCAATGGGAGTGTTCATGCACCCCGACTTTGCCAAGGGATGTAATGCTACCATCAGATTGAAAGCTACCCCGCGGGAGGTCTGCGTCATTGACGGCCGAATTATCAGTTCTAGACTCATCACTCACGAAGCAACCGTGGACTTGACCGTGGATGGTCATCAGGAGAAGCTACTTGCGGACATTTCCAACACGAGGCGCTACGACTGTATCCTTGGCACCCCTTGGCTTGTCCGCCATGATCCAACCATCCGGTGGGCTCAGCAAAAGGTGTTGTTCGACTCTCTCTATTGCCAACATACGTGTTTCGGTGGCTTACTCCAAGAGGAAGGCCACGAGGAGAAACCAACAAATTATCGACCACGAACGACCGCCCCCACCCGGGTGTCGGCGACACTATTCCACCAGTTAACACGGGAAGCAACAATTTATTGCTTGGAGATTTCTGAGGTGACCTCTGTCGAGCTCGCACCTATTCCGGTGGTGTATGCAGACTTAAGCGATGCTTTCAGTGAAGAGGCGGCTAACGAGCTTCCAAACCATGGCCCCGCGGACATGAAGATAGAATTCAAGGAAGGCCAGGAACCTCGTAATATGGGATTGCGTCCTATGTCCCCGATTGAGTTGGAGGAGCTTTGACGCTATCTCGAGGAAAACTTGGGCAAAGGGTGGATCCGGCGGTCCAAGTCCCCCGTTTCAGCCCCTATTGTTTTCGCCAGGAAGAAGGACGGCTCTATTTGATTTTGCGTAGATTATCGCAACCTCAACAATGTCACGGTGCGAAACCGTTACCCATTGCCTTTGATTTCCGAGCTCACAGACCGCCTAGCTGGTGCAAGTATATTTTCAAAGCTGGATGTTCGCCAAGCTTATCATAGAATCCGCATGGCTCCTGGGCATGAATTCAAGACGGCTTTTAAAACTCGTTATGAGCTATATGAGTATTTGGTCATGCCATTTGGATTAACCAATGCCCGGCACAATTCCAAGCTCACATGCAAAATATTTTCAGCGACCTATTAGACATCTCAGTGGTGGTTTACTTGGATGATATACTTATTTTTTCTGCCAATTTAGAGGCTCACCAAGCCGTGGTTTGCGAAGTCTTGAAGAGATTACACAAGCATGGCCTTTATGCAAAGGCCGCCAAGTGTGAATTTCATAAAGACTCAGTCAAATTTTTCGGCATGACATTATCTGCTAGCGGCCTTCAGATGTGTCAAGACAAAGTTCAAGTTATTAACGATTGGCCGACTCCAACAACGGTGAAAGAACTCCAAGCGTTTCTTGGTTTTACAAATTTCTACAGACGCTTTATAGTGGACTATTCACACGTTGCAGTTCCCCTGACAAACTTAACACAAAAAGGCCAACGTTTTCAGTGGACCCCTACAGCCGATGCTGCTTTCACCGATCTTCGGTCTGGGTTCCTCAAGGCCCCAATATTAATCCACCCCAACTTTGAGCAACCATTTGTGGTAGAGACAGATGCTTCCGACACAGCCACCGAGGGCATCCTGTCTTAAAGGGGTGATGATGGACATCTTCATCTATGTGTATATCAGAGCTCTAAGATGAGCCCAGCTGAAAAAAAACTATGACATTTACAACAAGGAACTTTTGAGCATTGTGCTAGCATTCCAGGATTGGCACGTTTACCTAGAGGGCTCCCCCCACCAGGTTTATGTCATTTCCGATCATAAAAACTTAGAACAATTTCTATTCACAAAACATCTCAACAGGCGTCAAGCTCGTTGGTCTGAGGTGCTTTCGGCCTTTGATTTGGCCATCCACCACCGGCCAGGCTCTTTGAATGGAAGGGCAGATGTATTATCTCGACGCGTAGATGTCACGGATGGGACAGATGAGGAGCCTCGGTCTTTCTTGCGCCTAGCTTACTTGGAAAGAATTGAGCCGGTGTGGACCGACACGCGCATCCTTACTCAGATAAAGGCAAGCCTGGGAGAGGACTCCAAGCTTAGGCCAATATTGGCGTTCTTTGAAAGCAACCCGGGGGCAGCACCTGCAGACATTTGCCGTTGGTTCCAGGCTTACACATGGGAGGACGGCCTTCTCCGTTTCGAAGGGGCGGTTTTTGTTCCCGACCACGAGGAACTCCGCCGTCAGATTTTGTGCTCACGCCACGACGCCCCTGCTGCAGGCCACCAAGGACGTGCCAAGACCCTCGAGCTGGTGTCTCGGGATTTTTATTGGCCAACACTGTGCCGTTATGTTCACCGCTACGTCGATGGCTGTGACACCTGCCAACGTTCCAAGCCCACCCACCATGCTCGCTACGGGCTTTTGCAACCTATTCCCGCCACCGACGCTCCTTGGAAAAAAGTAACAGTGGATTTTATTGTTAAACTTCCTATGAGCAGTGGTTATGATTCTATATTAGTGGTGGTGGACAAAAATACCAAGCTTGCTCACTTTATTCCTACGACAGAAACCATTGGTGCTAATGGCACGGCGTCACTATATTTACAACACATATGGAAACTTCATGGTACTCCCCATGACATTATTTCTGACCGGGGGACTCTTTTTATCTCAAAGTTCATGCGCCGCTTATGTCTACTCCTATGTATTAATCCTTCTACAACTATGGCGTTCCATCGCCAATCCAACGGGCAAACAGAAAGAATAAACCAGATCTTGGAACAATATTTGTGTATGTTCACTACTCGACGTCAGGATGACTGGGCCGACTTGCTTCCGTTAGCAGAATTTGCATATAATAACTCCACTCATTCATCGACCGGCTTCTCCCCGTTTTATGCAACATATGGATATCATCCTGTATTATCTTTCACTATTCCGACCTCGACCATCGTTCCGGCAGCAAAGGACCGCATAAGGCATCTTCAAGAGGTACACAACGAGGTGAAAACTATGATCGACCTTGCAGGTGTGGGAGCCCGACACTATTACAACCAAGGAGTGCAGGTACAACCCACATTCCAAGTTGGTGAGAAGGTATTCCTACGACATGAGAATATTTCAACGACAGCTCTTTCCAAGAAATTGGCATCACGATTCCTCGGCCCATTTCCAATTATTGCCAGGCTTTCTGACTTGGTTTACAAGCTTAAGCTCCTCAAGACCCTCCAAATTCATGATGTGTTTCACGTCAATCTTCTACAGCGGCACCACGAGGACACCATCGAGGGGCGGCGTCGACAACCTCCTCCGCCGATTATTACGCCCGACGGGGATGTTCAGTGGGAGGTTCATGTTGTCTTGGACTCTCGTCTGCACGGCCGGTGGTGGAAGCTACAGTATTTAATCAGTTGGAAAGGATATGGGCCCGAGGAAAACTCTTGGGAACTAGTGGAGAATCTGCAGAATGTGGCTGACGCGGTTCGGGATTTCCACCGCTGGCACCCGGATGCGGTAGGATCAACCCCGCTTGGGAGGAGGGCCCGCGCCCTTCGACCTTATTGGAAGGGTATGTTACGAGTAGACACTCATCTGGACTTACTAGTGCTTAGCAAGGAGATGGTTAGAACGGTTGTGGTGTCTTCCTTACAGCAAGTGAGAGGAGGCCTTCCCTCTCACTTGTCATCTTGTTTACTTATGAATATTATTAAAGAATATCCTGTGAGAAACTTTGGTTCATGATGTAAGAGCGTCGACATGAATGGATCCCTAACACATATGCTAACATAAAGAGGTATGCAAAATTTGAAGGTGGGCGTTTGCCCTTTAATGCCTTTGCAAACAAGCGGTCATTTGTAAGTGTCCTTGTAGAAGTAGTTGTCTACCATTTTTTTCACGCTCTGTAATCTCCTTGCTCACCTGCAACGTCATTTTCTCAATCTCAAGAATGCCATCAGAAAACTTAGATATGGGAGTTGCAATGCCTTGATCATAGGCGCTCACCTTTCTCCTCCGCTTCTCCACACTCTTGTTAACCTGTCCCCCAACATGCGGTTGCTTCACTACTCTGGATTGTGGAAGCACTAGAATTGCCCGCAGTAGAAGTGGCGGCCGGTGTAGACTCCAGCTCATCATTACTCAAGTTGAGGACCTCCTCATGTGACAAGCGAGTCCTTTGATCTTGACCATTTGGCACACCTACACATAAAATGTAATCATGTAGCATGTAACAAATTACAAGTGATTTTTAACATAGAATCTAGACTTGAGACAAATATGTCGTAGACATTCATACATAAAATAATAAAGTATTGAAATACAAAGTTCTCAACATTCACAAAAAAAACAAAACACTGAATTGTTTGAAGATTTGGGTACCTCGTATTTTTGTTTTTCCTCCAAGCATGTTGTCAAAAACCTCGTAATGTGACCATTTTGTGGGTGTTGCACATGTTGCTTCTTGCTTCTCCTTCTCCTCTCCATACTTCAGCTTCATTCTCAACCACTTGTCTTTGCATTGCTTCCAATCAATTGCGGCTCTTGAGGAAACTCCGCATTCATCTTTGCGGCAAAGCCCTTCCAATTATCCTCTCTAAAAGGCTTGCGATCATACTCCCAATATTTTTCCTCACACATGCTCAAGAAATAGGAAAGACTATCCTCCGACCACTCTCTATTGACCTTTCTTTTTACAAGGTTCTCTTCTTGAGTCACTTGAGGGGGGGCCCCCTCAGAGAGCATCAAGTTGAGAAGGCCTTCTACGGAAAAATTTGCCATTGTAATGCAAGCACAAAATCCTAGAATACATCAAGAGAAAGAGGAGTGTAGAGGAATAAAAAGAGCTCTTGAAAAGTGGTGAGAGATAGAAGAAGGATGAGGGTGGTGGTAGTGATGGTGGTAGTGGATGGATGGATAGGTTTACTACAAAAGATTAAAAAGGTTCACCTAATGGGGTAAAACACCCCCCGTTGCAAATGTTTGGGTGTTAACCCAAGAGTTTGTGGGGGCAACCTATAGAGGGCCAAGGAGAATTGACTCCCTCGCTCGTCCTTACATGAAGGGCGACAAGGTGGAGCCAAACCTGGCCTCGATTTTGTTTTTGGATGGGGCCCTATTTGTAGCAAAAGAAGGTCTGCAATGGCAATCAATAGCCGTAGGCCCCAAATTTGTCCAAAAAAAAACCAAAAAAAGCCTCTGGAACCTCCAAAATAAAAGGGCCAGAAATATGACCCTATGCAATTAAGATGGACCCACCTCAAGTAAAGACAAGCGAGGGGGTCAATTCTCTCTGGCCCCTATAGAGGCCTGCTTTGTACATACGCAGGTCCCCAAGTGGCGGGTTGAGGCTCCTTAAGACCCCATCTGGCCTCATGTGCGGAGCTCTATTGAGGTTTGCCGTTGGAGTAGGTGCACTAGAGTTTTTGTGTCTGCAAATGGTCACACATACGCAATCACGTTGATGCAAGGTGCGTGTGCACAAACGAGGTGCGCCACATCCTAACAACTCCTGATTGGTAGGGTACAAGTGCTTCAGAAGATTGACGTAAGGAGCCAGGAGCCAGGAGCAAGATCTGAGGAGGAAGGGAGGAGCGAGGAGCTGAGGAAGGAGACCTAAACCGCGTTGAAAAGCCAAGAGCAAGGTTGAAATAGTCGGGAGAGAGGTTTACCAGCAAGATCTGATGTCGATGAGCAAGTAGAAAGTGTGCTTTACGTAGCAAGTTTCACGCGTGAAGTTCAGAAACAAGCTTCACTTAGGGAAGGAACGATTGAGGTCCGGTTGTGAAACAATTCTTGAACGTTCCTTGAAGTGGTGAAATCACGAGGTGTGCGGCCGCACATCCCCGTGGGCTAGGATAACCAAAGTGCAACGGAGGCGGCGCTAGGGTTTCGTAGTAAACAAAAACTTCATAGACCATACTATAATCTTATATCTTCTGCAGTAGATTGAGAAGAGATAGAGGTGTTTAGAGGAAACGATAAGAGAGCACAAGCATGAGCACACGGCAGCAGCAAATTGATTCTTCGATCTAAGATCTTAGCAAAGCTCCGTTGTTTATCGATCAAGTGACCACCAGTCCAGGCAAGTTAGTGCTTTTGGATTTATAAAACTTGTCATCAACTTATTGTCAACTTATTTCTTATATGAGAATTGCTTCTTCAGTGTATGTCGACTTAGTAAGTTTAGTCTGAAGCACTAAGACAAAGCAAGAAGAGGCATACTTATGACAATCTATCATACATCATTTTTGGGAGCCCTCTGGTGAGAGCCATAGTTGGGTAGAGAAAGAGGCATGCATTATTTCATGGATAGACAAACTGGAAAGAACCATGACTGGCGCTTGCCGGTGGAGAAAGCGCAATGTATTTGGAATGCAAGTTGAAAGCAGGATTTGCATTCTTCAATCGGCTAAGGCTCACACACTAGAGTATATTGCAATGCAAACCAAAGCTACTGACAACGACCGCTTGCAAGCAACCTTAAATGTTATGTAATAGATATTGAAAGTATTATGAGTGTATTGTGTACATGGTAATTGTATTTAGTGTATGTGCAAGGGTAGTATACTGCAAGGGTTATGTAGGACGTTGTAGAGCAATCCTATAATGTAAAGAGGTTTTTACTATTGGTAAATTACATCACCGAGTCCATGAATAGATGCATCTATGTTTATTTTCTTTGATTTGTTTATCATGTACTATGTAGAATACCTTCTTATGAATTGGCAATTGTTGTTTATTGTGTAAATAATGGTGATTGCGTCTTTTTGTACACTACAATTTTAATAGTTCACTTTTGAAATTTTGCACAATGGTATTAAATAGAAATTTATAAAAATTAACAAAGTGCCACCAAAAAGTTGTTGAAAATGCCATAAAAAAGCTTCTTATATTAACAATTTTGACTATTGACAATATTGTTGCACAAACTTGGTTTTTTTTAAATTAGAACAAAAAATTTGCAATTTTGACATTTTTGCCTACAACGGCCGCCATTGTACTCAAGTGCACTTTTAAATTGTGAGGGCAAAATTGCTTAATTGTGTGTTTAAAATCATTCAATCCGTGCAATCAAAGTCTCTGAAATTCTGTGAGGAAGTAAGTTAATAAGTCTTAATTTAGATCTTGCAGTTAGAGGTAGAAATAACAGTTTTTGTTTTTTATCCTTACTCAATGCACTAGAACAAGTATTTTTGAAGTGCTTTTGGAGTGAAAATGCCTTAGACCTTTAGGGGTGAATTAATAAAATAATATATTCTCAAGGCAAAGAACATAAGAGCCCAAAAGTACACCATCAACATGAGCTTTAAATTCCAAGTCTCTTGAACCTTGACGATTAATATTGACTTTGAAAATAAAACATTTTTTATATTGTTGTACATATTGGTCCTTTAGAGCATCTCGAATGTGCCCTGAATTAGGGCCGAAATTTGAGCTGACCGTTGTTTCCGAGGCCAGACAATGGCTATGTAGACTCAATGGGCCATGAATGGTGGCCATCATTTTGGATTCGCCACTTCATGTCTCCCACAAGTTAAATCTCAAGACTTTTGAGAGCCCTTCAAGTGCCTCTCTAGTTGTAGTCAAAACGCATCAACAATATACTAGGTTGACTACTACATGGCTGAGGAATCTCAATGTACTCGGAGTCCTTGGAGTTGGAGTCCCTTGAGTATCAGTGGAAGAGTTTGGTGGTCTCTAAAGTCAAGTTAGAAGTAGCTATAGCCACCTTTTAGAAAGAAAGAAGAAGTCATGTGTTACATGTATCTTAGTCCCTTCTTTCTCTTTAAGCTAATTATAGAAACTTTGAATGATTTAGGGCGGATTTAATACTCAAAAATGAGAATAGAGGTCAAAATCACAACCACCTCTCATGAAATCTCTAATTGTAGTTTTTTTGTGAAAATGAAAGAGGGTGATCCCACATGTCACCCCCTACTTTATGGTCTTTTATTAGTAACCAAGACCACATGGAGAGGGTGACTTGGCTTATAGAGGAACTACTTTTTGGATAACAAGGGTACTATACACGAGCTTCAATTTGCACTAGATAGGGCCCAAGAACATCAATTGCCATTGCTACTTCTACATCCCATTCATGTAGAAAAGTAAAGGATGAAATTCCTCATGCTCTCTTCTCTTCAGAACCTAAATCTCACCCACCCTTTCTCTCTCTGCTAAATCTCACCCTCCCTTTTGCTTTGCTTTCCTCTTGAGGAAGGACTTTTCTAGCTTTGGTGCACAAAGACAGTGAGCTGCACCGGAAGCATCCTTGTATGATATAGGAGCACTCAAAATCAACAAATTAGCAAGCGCCCGTGATCAAACAGAGATTCGAGAGTTCTAAATACTTAAGTTTGCATACTACACTAAATATCACTTTTAGTGTAGCGCCCAGTAAATGACTTGTAAATGCAATAAGTTTTTACTCTTGATGCCAATTTTTACCAAGAGCACAACTCTCTATAGTATTCAAATAAAAGGATCATTATAAACATAGTTGGTAAAAATATTCACTTAAAGTAAAAAACTTATAGCATTAACAAGTCATTTACTAGGCGCTACACTAAAAGTGATATTTAGTGTAGTCCCCAAGCTGGAGGGAGGCACCTCAAGATCCTGGTCTAGAGTTGATCTAGAAATAAGCCAAAACGTGCATTATCCTGGTGAGAAAGTGGGGAGGGTTTAGGATTTAGGGTTTAGGGGGAGTGGAGAGGGTTAAAAGCATCCACACCATGCACTCCAACCTCCATGCCAACACTGTTATAGTGACTTACAAACAGTGGGCTGTTAACCAGAGATTTAGGCTTATAATAAGGTCCCGGTAGTAATTTTTCGAAGTTATTAAGTAGTTATGGTTAAAAAGTAAACCAGTGGATGAAACTGTCCTAAATTGACAGTGGATGAACTGTCTGTACTTTCGATGAAACTGTCCGGATCTGGATGTCATCCATCCGGACATCTTTCATCCATTCGGGGACATTAGGGTTTGGAGGGGGTAGAGAGCCGCCCTCTTGGGTTTGGAGGCTCATTCTCTTCTCTTCGTGTGTGTGTGTGTGTGTGGAGCTCTTGGTGTGTTAGAGTTAGAGGGTAGACATGTGGTTAGGGAGTTAGAATCTGGAGTTAATGTGCGGATCTGTAGTTGTAGAGAGTATGGGAGAGGTTTGTGAAGGTTTGAGGAAGTAAAGCATGAATTGGATACTACTTCTTGTGTGTTTGTGTTTATTATGTGAATGTGTGAGTTGACCTTGTTGTTAGATGAGTATTTGGGTGCAACTTGGTTGTGGGTATTGTAGATCTGGCCTGAATACACTAGATCTGATATAGATCTAGCTTGATCTACTAAACCCTGACCAAATCTAATGTGTTAGAGTTAGTAACAAGTCCGGATCTGTTGTGGGTATGTTCTGATTTGCTGTAATTGAGTGCGGAAACTTCAGATCTGTGTGTTAAACGTAAGAAAAACCACAGAAACGAAGTCCCAACGAACCTTGAATTTAGATCTAGATTCAGATCTAGATCGAATCTAAGGTTTTAGACTCAGTAAAAGTTCCATTCCGGACTTTTGTCTACTGTCCTGAAACGTCAGTTTGATGGAGCGTAGAAAAGATTGTCTTTCACCTAAACTTGAGGTGAAATCCCCTTTTAACATTGGCGACCATGCATAAGTTCGAATCAGGTGGCTCTTGTGACCCGCAGCGCAAGACCGCAGCCTTCTGGAGGGTAGCAGGCGGTGTTGATCAAGCGGCAGCACCATCATACACTATAAGAAAACCCCGTTTTTGGCGATGTCTTCTGCAGACGCAAAATCACTTTGGTGATGTCTTCAAGACAGAGCAGGATGTCTAGCAAGACATGAGGATGTCTTCTACGTCTTTTGGATACTATAGCAACTTGGATAGCATGAAGACAGTCGTGTCTTCAAGAAGACACGAAGATGTGTGCAAAGACGTGGATGTCTTTGCGGATGTCTTCGCAGACATCCCCGGAGACATGAAAGTGTCGCGTTGGCAAGGGAATCCGATTTGACTGAGGGTAAATGTTTGAAAGTTACTAGTAGGGGGGGTAAAATGCAGCCCGAATGTAAAAAAAACAGCATAGAGGGCAGCGGCTTGCATGAGGAAAGGAAAAAAATCTTCATCCTATAAAATATTGTTTTCTTCTTTGTTCATTAAAAAAGTATTTTTTATATCTTTCAAATTCTAAATATTAATTTAATGATATTAATATTCTATTTTCAGTAGTTGTCATTTGTCCATTTTTTAAAATAATATAAAAAAAAAATATTATAAATTTAAAATTATAGAATATATATATTTCTGAATAATATAATAATATATTATACCATAATATTATATTTAAATTAAAAAATAATTTTATATTGAGTTAAAAATATTAAAATATTATAATAGATGTATGTAAAAATTATTAAATTATTAAAATAGAAATGCTACAAAAAATAACATTTTATAATATAAGCGAATTTTCCGATATTAATAATTGAATAAATACGTGGACATATTGTTTACATAATAATTTACAGCTCCTTATCTACATGGCAAGGAAAACTCCACGTCGGACAAGCTCAGACATCATAAAATGTCTAGGCGAATGTCTCTAGAGACATCTGACTGTCTTCGACTATAATAATAAGAGGATGTCCCTCTAGACGTCCTTGAAGATGTCTCTGAGGACGTCTACTGAGACATCCTTCAAGACGTCAACTCGGACATCGCCAATTTAAAACTGTAGTCGGCGTACCAATAAGTGACTCTGTCACTACTCCTCTTGGATTTCGGCATTGTTGACTGTGTTTGTTGCGGCTGTAATGTAGCACCCTCCTGTGGGCGCTGATCTTCGAATTGCCTCTGTCTCCTGAATCTCCGGTTGTAAGCCTTGGAAGTCCGCGTCATCACCGATTGCGATTCCACTTGCCAGCGGCTGCCGTTGCTGTATTGCATTACGCCGACCTCGGACGTCTGTTCGGCACACGATCTTCCATCCGCGTCTGTTGGAGTCATCCGAGAAGAAAACCTGTTGACAATGCAAGGGGAATGCAAACGAATCCGGATGCACTCTGCTGTCCATGTGGTTGAAGTTCGCCACGCTGAATCCGTACTTGTCATGCTCAATGCTGGGCACTCGCACATCCCGTGAGGGTCTTATCCATTCGCAGAGCAACACCGTGGTGCAGTGATTACGGTAATCCAACTCCAGTATTTCTTGGATATACCCAACATGCTCTGTAGTATGGTCAATAGGCCTCCCATTCTGAATCCCCCAACGCAGCTATTGTGTGTAGGTTGCCACTACACATGAGTCTCGAGTAACCAGGCCCCCCTCGGATGTCCGAACCCGCAAATGCATCCCGAATGCGCTCATTTGACGATGTGAGGTTGCAAACCGCTTAGGGGGACATGAGTACTGTACCACGTCCTCATCCAACTGTTCACCGGCCTCTTCTGCTTGCAGCACCTGTGCCCTTAGCCAATCTGTAAAGCACGGCAAATCGCTAAGTTCGGGGGGGGTAAGTCACAGGCCTAGATGGTCGATGGCATCTTGACTGTATTCGAAAGGCCTCTCGCTGTTCCCATCGGCGTCCCTTTGCAATGATGTACTCTCTGTACAAATCTCCCACCTTTGTTGTTAGACAATTCGAATGCATGATAAACCTCTACAACACATGTGTGGACTGTGCATATGTCCTATGAAAACGTCTGCGAAGACATTGTATTCTCCGTGTTCAAGAAGAGTAATACACTGCAACTACGTCAAGAAGACATCTATGAAAACTGATGAATGTCTAAACGGACGTCATCTTAGACATCTTTGTTGACGTGCTCGTGTCTTAATTTATATAGACTCCTTGATATTAACAAGGCCCGGTACTACATAAGTGAAAACTGAATGGGCGGCCTTTGATGTACAAGTATTGGGATAGAAACTCACTCTCGCCACGGTCCCAAGCACAGTGCGTTGTCGATGACGAATGCATGTGCGTAGCCCCGTACCTCATCGAACAATCGGCACTTTGTGGATTCACTGCGCCCCAAGATCTCGTCATTCATGATGGCATCTTCGTTCGCGTCCCATACACGGTAAGTTGTTGCTCTGTGTCGTTTCAGGTACTCTGTACAAAATCCAAGCGTTTCGTCGAGACGGTACCCTTCCGCTATGCTTCCTTTAGGATGTGCGTACGTCCTTACATAATCTTTCAGCGTCTTCAGGTATCTCTCAATTGGATACATCCATCTACAATGGACCGGTCCACATATAAACAATTGCTCCACAAGATGTACCGGAAGATGTGCCATGATGTTTAAGAACGTCGGTGGAAACTCCTTCTCCAACACACATGTTGCCATTACCACGTTGCGCATTAGACTATTGCGGGAGTCCTCTCGTACCTCCTTCCCACATATATGCTGAAAAACCCTGCACATTTTGATGATGGCTACCCGCACCTCTTCGTCCAGCACGGTCTGAATGGCCACCGGAAGTATCTACATCAGGCAATACAGTCATTATCTTCACCATGAACGTGAACAAGAGGATGTCCTCCTAGACATCTATGTATGTATGTAAAGACGTCTATATAAACATTACGATGGCAGTATGAACTTGAGGATGTGTGCATGAACATGACGATGTCTATGTATGAACATTTGAATGTCTATGGATGAACATGAGGATGTTTGGACAAACATGATGATGTCTATCTATGCACATGACGATGTCTATATAAGCATGAGGATGTGACTGCGCAATTTCCTTCTGTTCATCACAGCAACTCTCCCAGCTACTTGTAGGCAAAACATAGTCCGTTCAGAATTCCAGTGCATACCTGCTGCATGAGGACGTGGTAGTCATGTATCTTCATGTACTGCAATTTGCCGTCCTGTAGGCGCTTGTGAATTGCCCCGACGTACTTCGTAGGAGTGCGGATACTGGATACGATGTGCACAAACTCTTGTTTCTCCTCAGGCTTCAACATGTACGGGGCATGCGGCATGTAGTATTCGTCACCTCGGCGTCGTGGAGGCTGCAACCAGATCTCCTCACGTATGAACAAGTCATGTACATCTTGACGACTTCCTGGGCTGTCATTCATTCCAAACAATGTCTTCAGCATGTTCTCGCATAGATTTTTCTCGCAATGCATGACGTCCAAGACGTGTTGAACCTTTAGATGCTGTTACAAAGTACCACTTCAAATGGTTAGAGCCGGATTGTGTCTGCTGAGTGTGCCACAATTCTAGCACTCGCTACCATCAACGTCTGCAGGTGTCTATATGGACGTCTACTGAGACATTAATCATGTCGCAAAAGACATCCAGTATCCGAACTGTAAACTTCTTGATGTCTACAGAGACGTCGTCACAGTGCAGAGGACATCTAATATAACAGTAGAGGATGTATATGTTTACCTGCCAGTACGGTAATTCAAAGAATGCGCTCAAATGCTTTACTCCCGTACTGTGAACAGTGTCATTGGCAGCCCTTTCTCGGCCACCAAGATCCAGGTAAGACTGCCTCCACGCAGCGTACCGAATGACGTCAAGTCCAGAGATGGATGAGGGCCTTGTCCGACTCTCACGTTGTCGTGTAGAGAGGAGAGCGCTTTGAGAATTCATGGGGAATCTGGCTGTAACCAGAATAGATGGCAAGAGAGTCCAGTTGTGTCTTCAATTCTTCATATCTTCATCTCTTCGACTCTTCAAACAGCTCCCCGTTGGCCTATCCTGTGGTGGCTCTAAACGGGTTAAGGGTAAAGGTAAGGTGATAAGAACCCACGGCCTCGGACGGGTAAAACGGGACGGCCAGACCACAAGCTGAAACCGTCCGAAAGATTGGCTCCTAAAATTCAAACCCACGGTGACCAACAATTGCGCCTCACCGGTGGAAACAATATAAATACGACCGTGTGGGAGATCAACCCCACTTCGCCGCAACAAAATTTACGAAGAAGAATTGAAAAAAACTAGCCTCCAAATCCGGCTGGGAATAACAAAAAAAAGACAACGAGCCTCCAAATTCGGCTAGGAATAACAAGCCACAAGCCACAATACACGAGTCTTCATGTCTTCTTGTCTTCAAGTCTTCAAGTGTTCAAAAACACTAAGAAACTCAAAGGAAGTGTTCAAAAATACAATGGAAAAGTTTCCACCAAGGCTGTAACCTTCAAATAGGTGCCGCAGATGACTCAAAACTTCAAATACTAAGTGCAATAGCTCCTTGAAAAGCTAATACAGCCAACTAACACTCCTCCAAATTTCAAGTCATTCTAAACTATTGTCCGAAAGTTATATGAGTTCAAAGTTTTGCCCTTCCAGATATTCAATCGCTCATAACTTCTTCATTAAAACTCCAAATCTCAATTGTAATAACTTCCTGGAGAGCTATGACAATATTCCACACACATTGCAAATCTCAAACCATTCTAAACTACTGTCCAAAAGTTATGGCTTGATGAAACCTAAGCCCTCTCAATGGATGGCCTCGGATTTTTACAATTTCAAACCTTCATAACTTTTGCAATACAACTCTAGTCAACTTCAATGATAAGTTCTGGAAAAGCTAGGAAAAAGCTCTACAACTACTGAAATTTTCAAAGAGAGACTCAAAAACTACAAACTATGGTGGTCGCCCGAATCTCTGCTCCTCTCCGTTGGGTGGCAGCAGACCCTCCTCCACTCGCACGCTTGTAATTTCTTGTTTACAACTCCAAATCAATCGAAAACAATCTCTCTGGAAACGCATCTCAAAGAAGAAGAAACCCTCAAAATTCCATTCCAAATTGTTTCTTACAACTAGGGTTATCGCCCATCAAACTTACGGCTCTCTACACCCACACTCATTCACTCTCAAAGCACACCAACTTCTTTTTCCCCCCAAAACCCGACTAGGAGGGAGAGAGAAGATGCCTACCTACCCTCTAGACCCCTAAAGTAGATAAGATCAGCCCATGTGCATATCACATGGGCTTCAAAACACCCATTGGCCCTAGGAAAACTCAAAAGATAAGTATCCACTTATCTTTAAAGGTCAACAAACCTTTAGAATTCTAACTAGGAGGTAAACTACCCTCTATCTACCATCTTTTAACTTCTAACATTCAAATGAAACACAAAACACTTAAATTTAGTAGAAAGCTTCAATCAAAATCAAGTTGAGGTAAAAACTAAAGTCAAAGAACAGTGCTACTCCATCTGCAAGAACTTGAGGATGCGTTTGATAGTAATTGCAATGTAATCTGCACGTTCAGTCTTTGTCAAAGGATTCACTGGCCCTTCTAACCAACGATGGTGGCCAGCGCTTAGCTCGATTGGCCTAGATATACAGAAATAATGGTCTTCGTTCAGGCCCTCGAAACTGCCTTCAAATGTCACTTCACGGGTGCCCGGTTCAACACATCCAGTTTGAAGTAAAATTACTAAAACACGAGCGTCCTGTTGAAGATTATCATGCCAACGCTGTTCAACACCAGGGTCACCAATCCGACGTCCTTGGGGGTCTGAGAGCGTCCTAGGGCGTCCTAAGACGAGGACGTCCTGACGTCACGTCGGACGCAACGTCCGGGGGGGGATAAAATGCATTTACGGAAGGCCGTAGTAAGTTTTCTGGACCGTCAGATTCGACGAAGTGCAACGCGGCGAGATCTCAGCCGTCGAAATGCGTCGAGTCGTCCGACCAGACCCCGCCGTCGGAGAGATCGGACGGCACCTCGGCCGTCCGCGTGATCGGAAGGCCGATGGACAGATCGTACGACCCCGATTTGATCGCGGGGACGCACGACGGCCGTCTGATTAGGCCGACGGCTTTAGGGCCGTCCGATCGGGCGGACGGCCGAAAGGGCGGACGACCGCGGTGGCGGTCGGCCTCATGGCCGTCCGCCACCCTATAAAAGGCCGTCTGCCAACCTCTCTCTCTCACTTTTTCCTTCCCCTCTCGAAAATTGAAATATATTTTTGAGTGGATGCGGAGTAGCTTTGGCTGGCATTTTTCCATCCATTGGCTCCTCATCTTTGGGAGGGAGAAAGTGATTCACATTTGGGGGGGAGTTTTTTCGGTTTTTTTAAAGTTTTTTTAAAAACTTGTTCGTAAAATGCTTTTTTCATAGGTTTTTTATAGAACTTGTTCCAAACTAGTTTTTCTCTTCAAGTTTTTTTTAAAACTTGCTCTTAGAAGTTTTTTCTCATAGTTTTTTTTTTATTTGTTCCAAACTAGTTTTTTTCTTCAACTTTGTTTTAAAACTTGTTGTAAGAAGTTTTTTCTCTTAGTTTTTTTAAGAACTTGTTCCCATCTAGTTTTTTTCTTGAAGTTTTTTTAAAAACTTGTTCTAAAAAGTTTTTTTTTAAAACTTCGAACGGCGGCGGGGTCAAGAAGATGCCGAAGGACAAGAAGAAGCAAAAGGTTGCGGACTTCGGAGTGAAGCTTCATCCAATCCACGACGTTCCATCTGAGGCTTGCAAGAATTTCCTCATAGAACTGACCGTCGGATTCTATGAGGAAAATTCTATTCGATCATTGGAGAGCAAGTACGTCAGATATAGAGATGAAGGCCCCGAGAAGTTCCGGACAGACATGCGGCAGCATATGATGGACGCGTTTCAAGCCCCGATGTGGAATACGGAGACCCAGAAGCGCGGGTCTTTGAAGTTCTTGGATGCCAGAGTCCACGATTCACTCTGGAATGCCAAGAACTTGTTGACCAAGTTTGGGAGGTTCAATCGCGCGGCGGATGAAGTTTTCAATGACGTGCTGTTGAAGGGGGATTTGTTCGTGGCCCAGATGAAGCCATTTGCCAAGAATCGAAACCGGCGTGGCTCCGTGGGATGGTGGAACTCGATAGAGGGGCACCAAGAAGACCTGCTGCGTAAAGTCCATCTCATTGCCATTCCGCCAAGAGCCGTGGTTATACGAATGGACAATGCGAATATGAGAGGTGGATACGCCACCATTCGCAAAGTCCGCATTGAGGGTGCTCCGGGCATTGAACCATTCTGGGAATTTGCCGCCAAGTTGTCCAACCAATCGGAGACACGGCCGGATTTGGCAAAAGTTGAGCATTAGAATGAGTCGATGGCGGTGAGGATTCCACATCCGGGTGTCATCCGTTTCGTGGCCATTCATCCGGACAAATACAAAGGCTATGCATATTGGTGGAATGGCGGGACAGTTCGAGAGATGTTGAACCGGGATATCGAGTTTGGTGACGATGTCATCACACATTTGAACTATGGGAGATTCCCCGATGATGAGATTATTCGAGTTCAACAGTTGGTTCGTTTTCGCAAAAAACGGACCGAGCTTGCGTGGGCGTTGTTGCGCATCATGAACGAGGTCCACAAGAGCAACAATCTCCACAATGACTTGTCTCCGGACAATATCCTCCTCCACTTCCCGCCAGATGAATCGCGAGTGTATATTGGAGTATGCGATTGGGGCATGACCACGAAGGTTAACGAACCAATGCAGTCTCTTTATACGTTCACAAAGCGTGAAGACATGGCCGAGACTCTGCGAAAGCGATGGTGGGTCGATCCGCGGGTTGCGTACTTGCACAAACCAGATGCGGATGTGCAAATGATTCCGAAGTTATCAATGGCTTCAGAGGAGTTCGCTACAGCCCGAATAGCGCAACGAATCAACGGGCGGACAATGTCCATAGACTACGAGAATCTGCAACGGGAATCTCGGAGTTCCGTAGTATTCTCAAATCAAGAATTTGCGGATACATTTCATATGTACATGGAGAGAGTCTGCAACGAAAACCGAGAAAGCGCTGGAGGATTGTTTCATATCATTACACGCTTCAGCGACACATATAAGTGGCCCACGCCTCATTAGCATTATCGGTCAACGTATTAGTAATACATAGGTTTTACTTTATTCCTTTCGGCATTATTAGACTATACTAGATAGCATGCACATTTTGAAGTGACTATAGCAATAGTCTTAGATTAATATGTATTACATGCCTTTATAATTTGGGCACAAGAAGTAAAAAAACCTTATTTCATATAGCCGTGCAAAGAGCGACATTTTTTGAATTTTATATGGTTTAGGTTGTGGCATAGTTCCGATTTTTTAACTTATCAATGTGTTCTATTTCAAAATTCTTGTATTTCAGAATTTTTGTTAAAATTACCTCAAAATATCCTAATCCAACCTTATGATGAGATTTCCCTACACACCAATTTTTAGAGGTAGAAAGGAACTGTAGCATATTCAAATCAAGTGCGCAAATACTGGAGTTTAAAAATTGCCATTCCATGTTTTATTTTTTAGTAAACTGAATAAGATTTCAAATGATAATCTAAACCCAGGTTTAGGAAGGTTTTCATGTGTTCACTACATGTTGAAAAAGCAAAATGTGTAAAATATGATGATCTCTAGGTTTTATGTAGAGAAGACGTATATCAAATTTTACGAGTTCGGGTTCGAACTTTTCGGATAGATCATAGTGCCCATGGCACAAAATCATACGTAACCTCAACCATTTTATGTTTCTTGAATACAATTTAGCATTTATAGGAATTACCCCCATTTGAAACGCCTCCTCATGCCCGACTCCCTACTCATACAACATGTCTCCTATATCCCCAAAAATATCGTGGCAGTTTTGATCCGGAAACACTTCAAAGTTGTTGGATTCTAGTGCAATGACCATAGAAGGAAACCAAAAGTTTGATTTCTAGTTGTGACCGTTGGAACTCAATTAAGATTTATTAAAAAAAATGTTTACAAAATTTCAGAAACTTTGACCGCACAGATTGAAAGATTATAGTGTGTGAAGTGAAGCAAATGGTTTAGGGTCTTCACTGCGTTTAGTGGATCCACAGACTTTGACTTTACCTGGCGTCAAAATTTTGAACTAGGCAAGGTCTAAATCCACTACCTTAAACATGATGGTAGTTCCTTAGACAACAATTTCTTGAGGTAGAGGACAGGTGTAGCGTATTCAAAACAACCATGGAAGTAGTGGAGGTTCAAACTTTGCCAATTCAAACTTCTTTTTCTTGTGAACTTCATGTGTTTTGAATTACTAATCCGAATGGTCAATAAGAAGGTTTACACCACATATTAATGTAGAGAAAATAAAATGTAAGAAATACAAAGATATGTAGGTTTTATGTGAAAATTCATAAGATCTTTTGGTACCTCGCCCGACAATGAGTGACAATGTGTGAAAATGTTTGATTTGGGTTGGTATGCTATTTTTAAAAATTTCAATAAAGAGAAGACTTGTTTTTTCAAGGGAACGGTGAAATACATCGTTTCTCATAAGGTTTTCCATGACATTGTCATGTACATTCTTCTAAATATTTACACCTGAATTAGATGCATAGAAAAGTTAAAAGTTTGATTCAAACTTTGCATGTTTAGGGTTCATGTACGCTTTGACGACGTCCCCTTCCATCCAATTGTATTCTTTCCGTGTCCATCATCATATTATTGTTTCAAATGAGATTTCAAACGAGACACCTTACATGTCTTGTAAATGAATATCGCCATATATAACAAATTTGAAAACACAACCAACACTAACACACAAAAAACATGCATGAGATCGAATGTGATGAACATATTCTCTAGCCATAATCTACATCCAAAGTTTAGACCCTAAAATGTTATTTTTAAGTACACTCCAAAATGTCAAATTTTCAAAACTTTTGTAACAATTTTTTTGCTTACATACCTGATGAAAACGCACCTAAAAAGCCCAAATCCGAAGTCGGAATTGAAAAAATAAATAAAATTTGGAAGTTATTAAGTCGCTCTTATGTTAATTCTGCCAAAAATATAGTTTCATCCACTGTGGATGAAATTCTATGCGGCGGAAGAAAAATCCCGCAGCGGATGAAAATTTCCGCAGCGGATGAAAATGTCCGCAGCAGGTGAAAAACAGCGCAACGAATTAAAAACAAGCAGCGGATGGAAAAAAAACTGTGGATGAAAAATCACCATGCGGAGGAAAATCAGAGTCCGGTTTAAATGTTTGCAGCGGATGAAAACATTCGCAGCCGATGAAAAGTAGACTGCAAATGAAATTTTGAAAACCTCATTATAATATTAAACTACATTACAATGGTTGGACTAATGCGTTTCGAAGCCAGTGCCAACCGCTAATTTGCATCTATAGAAGTTTGGTAGTGGTTCGCGCTTGTTTTGCAACGCATTATAACAACCACTTTAATGAATTCTCTATATTATTTAATATTAAGAAAAACATTCATTTCAAAATTACTTTTAAAAAACAGGAAGAGTAGAGAAGGAGCGGGTTACAAACATTAACCCTTAAACGACATTTCATGGCCTGGGCGGGCAGCCCGAAATTGGATCACGGCATCTTCTGTACTTGGACATCAATGAATAGTGCACTTTTTGAACTTGGGCATCATGCATAAACCAATCAATGATGAGCTTGCAACCTCCTAAAGGTTATCAACCTACCTACCACAATCCTTTCAAAGCACACATCACTCATACAAATTGTGATTTGAATTGTAATATTTCACTTTGTGAATGCATCAAAAGAAGGTGATTAGAATGATATCAAAAAATATGTGAAAAGTTGAGTACATGAAGAGCTACAGAGAAGATTCTGTAGAAACCAAGCCCCTCGGGCTGGCTCTGATGTTTAAGGGTTAAGTGTTTCTTAATAGTGTTCGTGATGATTCTTAACACTTTGCCATAGTCATTCGCGGATGATTTTCATTAAAGTGCGCCTGTGCGCACATACCTGTGCGCCTGGCCCACGTAGCTTCTGAAGACTATTTTTCGTCCAGAGATTGTTTTCTCAACCAAGGACTGCTTTTCCATCCTCTGACTATTTTCATCCGCAGTGGCGGAAATTGTAATTTGGCCACATTATATTAATAGTGGATATCAGCTCTCTAAGTAGGGTTATATTTAGTAGAAAAAATAAATTGTGTAGGAGGTTTTCCAAAAACCACATTCTTCTGTGTGTTTATAAAGCATTTTAAGGAAGTTCAATGCCTAACTCCGTAGGTAGATTGCTACGACATATTTACTCGGACATCTAGAATCATAACAATTTAAAGCAATGAAGTATATGCAATCATTAATACAAACATGCATACATTAAATTGTAGAGGCATTCAAATATGAATAGCAAAAATGCTTATAGGAAGATTTTGTTGTATTCATTAATATTGTATAATGTATTTGGTATACCATTTCGTGTACTCTATAGAGTAATTTCCACACACTAAAATATCCTTAGAGCATAACTTATGCCCACACACAAAACATGACAAATCATCACAACAGAGTACAACAACTAACCCGCACCCATATTCACTAACTGTATCAATGCACTTTATCTACTAAACATCCAAATAACAAACCCTATCCTGTACAATAGCCATCTCGACCAAACCATTTTAATGTCGTTGATCCACATGTTACCAAACTGAACACATGTAACAATCCTTCACAAAGTTCTGCTCAAGCAAATATCGATGGAAACGAACAAACAAATAAACTTGGGAAAGAGGTCCTCAAAAAAACGCATGAAAATGCCAAAGACTTGTACGAACATCCACATGCTACCCCATACCACTTCCAAAAAGAATATTGGCCTCCTAAAGAGGATACCCCCATTAAGGTTCCGGTTTTATTCTTGAACAAATATCTCAAGACACAAGACCTCTATAACAACCTTGACACAATCAAATAAAACTTCCCTAATATAGAATAATGGGTTTGCAACAACAAAATAGACTATGAACTCTCTACGAATTCTTCGAAAAATTCCATCATCCCAAACTCACAAATAACATGCGTCATCAATTTCCGTAATAGTCGATATTTGGGAAACGCCCGAAAACAACTCTTATTTGGAATAGAAAAATTCCCATATGTAACATGCCCCATATGCACTTTCTCAGACGCCGACAAATCACTCCATGTTCTACCAAAAATGCCAAAACCATCACATACACTCCTTAATTGTCACAAGACATAACAAAGCAGTACGAGAAATTCGAAAACTATTTACCTCCCATAACAAATCACGATGATTTATCCTCATGAATGCCGGCACCTTTAATAACAAGTTACAACCCACAAGGAAATACGGTCCCCCCTTAGCTACTCCCGAGTCCCATATACATGCGCAACATAGCGCTGTCTTTGTAACGCTAGACTCAAAGCCGACATACTTTGCATTCGGGGCCTACCATACAATGACCCACCATCGACCACATTAACCAAGAGTATACCGTTCAATTTATCGAATTCACATATTGTAATGATAGATTCTCCCTGGAAACAATTGAAAACAAAATAAATGAATACCAACCCAACAACCCCTTATTAATGACATCATTGCCCTCGGATGGAAAATTGGCCCGCTTATTGTAATCACCGCCGATGCTCGTGCCTCCACCTTTATCCCATCTATAAACATCCTTTTGAGATACCTTTAAAATCTCCATCGAAACAATTTCACACACTTTCAATATTATTAACACTGTTGCCATTCAACATGCCATGTCCATTCTACTACACCAACGGAAAATGGAAAAGAAACCAAGCCCTCCTTGACAGGGTGTCTGGTGGGCATGGTCTTAGTGATGGAACGAACAGATTCTTTATTCACGCCAGCCCCTTTGCGGAGCGGCGTTTCTCTTCTTGCTTTAACTTCTAGGTCAGAAATAGTCAAGGAACTTTAGAGGTGCAGGTTGAAAAAAAAAATTATTTAACATGTAATGATATGAAATACTCTTTAACTTTTATGAGGTGAATGAAAAGTTGGAATGTATAAAAATTTCTCATTCCACACATCCACTTATACTAAAAAATTATCAATAAAATTCATTTGGAAACATGTAGCATGCATTGTACATTCATCATCCACATTGACATGGCCGCAACGTAGAAATATTTAATAAACATCGATTAGAAGATCTTAAAAAATGACCTTCTAAATGTACAAAATAGTCAACATTGTTCTCACATGAAGACATTATCCACATGGATTACATTACACAAAGACCATGTATGATTAATCGGAATCTGAGTCAGTATCACGTCTTTGACTTGGCCCAACGCCACTTGAGTACGGCCCGCTTGAATAAACATCATACAAGTTATTGTATTGCCTGTTCATGTAGCGAGATTCATCTTCGAGCCTGCGGATGTACTCGTTCTGGCTTTGTATTGTGGCTTCATGCATTTGTCTTTCAAACTCGGCATCTTCATTCTGACGAGGTGGAAACGTTGATGGAGGCGTGTTGTCTCTCCCATCTAATCTCCGGCCATATCCATCGTAAGGATGGCCATATACGTCGTAATAGACGTGTCCAGGGTTTGGAGTGTCGTGTTCTTCCTCTTTTCTGGGGGAATTACGACCAGACTCGTACGTATCCCTTGGATGCGTTCGCGTATAACTCTAAGGGGTGTTGGTCC
Organism: Bryoerythrophyllum caledonicum; assembly: GCA_963971425.1. Lineage (NCBI taxonomy): Eukaryota > Viridiplantae > Streptophyta > Bryopsida > Pottiales > Pottiaceae > Bryoerythrophyllum > Bryoerythrophyllum caledonicum. Next base: position 17,222,955 of record OZ020520.1, on the reverse strand, counting down.
TTGTACCGCCATATGCGTCGTGATAGACGGGTGCAGAGTGTGGGGTGGTATGTTCTTCCTCTTCTCCGAGGGAATTACGACGAGACTCGTACGTATCCCTTGGATGCGTTGGCGTATAGCTCTGAGGGGTGTTGGTCCCTGTACCACATTGGCCGCCTTCGTAGTAATGGCTGCCACTCCCCCCACCAAATGTTACAGGCGTGGAACCCATATCATTGCCACGGTTGTAGTCGTTGTAATTATGTCCCCCGTACTCTTCTGGAGGTGTCTGTTGTTGTTGGTGGGCATCGAGATCGTCCTCGGATCTTCGATTTGACCAACGTGGCCAACAATCACTCGGTTGATTCCAGGTGGTTGGTATAAAATGGGCAGTTCGATCCATCAGGCTGACATTGCGGCCCGCCACGGTGCGCCAGTCCACATCCTTGTGTAGGACGATTTCCGCCCAAACCATCGCCATGTTCGAATACAACATGATCTCCGGCCTCGAGTTACGCACACCCACCGCAGCAGTGACCTCATGATATCGATGGCGGAAATGGTCGCTCAGACAATTGCTCGCTAGACCTTCGCGCCGCAGCCCTGATATCCTCGCTTGTGCCCTCGACCACAACTTCATGAGGTGCTTCATCTTCACGTACCTCTTGCACATGGTGCAAGTCCACAACCTCTCTTCCTCGTCCTGCCATCCGTACTCCGCAACAACATCTGGATCGTCCGTTGCGTCCCAATCCATCTCGGGCGCTTTGCCCTTTGGAGCAACGGGGCCGTTGGAACTTGGCATCTTCTCTAACTAGAACAAACAATAAATGAATGAATGGGAATTAACCCCTAAAGTTCCTTGACAATTTTCCCTCAAAAACTATAAGTTGATACTAACTTTCAAACCAGAAATCCAAAAAATAAATAAAAAAATATGTCCACGAAGCTCTTATCAAAGGCAATGTAGAATAAAAATTTCAGAGAAAATTGATTGGTTTATCGAATTTAGGAACCTGCCCCAAAATCAAGGAATCCACCCGAAGGAGATTCTAGTCGTTTAGGGATTAAACGAATTAAAAAATAATAAATATCCCACCACTCGAGGGGGCGCAAGCGATTCGGCAGAATATGCCAAAGGCGACCAGCTCGCCCACTAGAGTGTGGGAGAAAGGTCGGCCGTCCGCCTTTTATGCCGACCACGAGTGCGGGACGGCCTCGGCCGGACGGTCGGCGAATCGTCCGAGCCATCCGATGGCGGACGGCCTCGGCGTATCGCCCGATCGGACGGCCACGATGCCGCCACGGACGGTTGCGGCCGTCGATGGGTCGCAGCCGTCTGCAGCCACGACCGTCGGATCGGACGGCCGAGGTCTTCCGTGGGCGACCCCGATCAGTCGGCCTCCCCTCTTCGCTCCTCCACTTCCTTGAGCCCCCTCCCCTCCCAACTCTCTCCCCTCTCATCTCCTTCCCTTGTCCTCCACTTCCTTTTCTGGGACGGTTGACTTTGCATGTGCAATCCAGATCTGGAGATCCAGTCACGTGCATTAATGGTCGGAAGAATGTCGGGAAGATTTTGTGCGCATTCACGCGGATATTCCATTGTGCGCGTGGAAGCACATATTTATATAGTTTCTTAAGAATGGTTCCACTGAAAATATCTTACATAACATGTAACAGATGGTCATTTCCTTTTTTTATGTTTGACTCACTAGGAGGAAAATTGGAATGGCCCACGGGCACAATGTTCCAAGGGCCAAGGGTACATTGCCCACGGCATAGGTATAACTTTGTATGGGAGGATTTTTGGCCTCTACATGACTAAATCTCCTTCGCGGCGAGTTTTTAATTTTGGGCAGGTTTCTAGATTGCGAATATGAAGAAAACAACTATCGAATTTTTATGTTACTTTGTCCCCGGGAAGAGCTATTTGAATGTATTAATTAAATTTTTCTGTAGATTTGTGGTTTCAAATTTAGTACCACCCATAGTCAAAAAAGAGAAAACACTGGCATCTAAAATCCTTTTATAGAATTGTCTGTTGACATTCAGTCATTGAGGTTTTACATACTCATCTGAAGATTGAAATATTTTTTTTCTTTAAATGTTTCCCAAAAAAATGATGGTCTTCATTGTAAATTTGCATTTTATTCGAAGTAAAATCATTTCACCATTTTTTGTGCAATGTGCAACAAAACTTCTTCTTTTTGTCAAGAAAACTTACAATTTATTTTTGTTTTTTCACTTCTTCTTTTGTTCTCCTAAATGATGTGATGTACACACTTTAATTGACCAATTGGAATATGGATAAGCATTCTAAAAGATATTTAGTTCACAAGTGATTGTAACGTGAATTGGCCAATCTTGAACCTCCACTTGTTGTTGAATTATCTCGAAGATGCTACACCTCTCTTTTACCTCTAGAAATTGGTGTATTGGATATGAACATGACGCCTAACTTTTAAGACAATGGTAAAAGATTTGGAACTCATGTACTTCAAACATTACATAGACACTATAATCTATCGATTCTTGCGATAGTTTGCAACTAATACAATATGGCGTGTTCATATATTTGGTTCCTATCGACCGCCTGGATAGTTAAATCATGGGGTTTACAATCCAAACAACAACTTATTCTCTTCCCTGCGTTGATCCATATTCATGGGACACTATGACTTTGACAACACTTCGTATCATATTTAAGTAATATGCAAGGTCTAAATATTTTACCCTTGTTTGAAACTCTAAAGGAACATGGCCAATTTAGCTAAAAAATTAGTCCATAACCGTCACATCGAAATAGAGGCATAGCAATCACATTTTTCAAGTGATCTTTAGAATTTAAATCGTAAGATCACAAAGTAGACTTCTAAATGAACACACCATGCTCTTATGGTTGCAATCCACCGCATGGATTGATAGATTATAGTCTGTAAAGTAAAAAAAAAATTGCTCATTTTCTTCCATCGTTGACTGGTATTGTAGACTTTGACTTTTCTTTCCCTAAACCCTGATCCAATCCAAAAGTTCATAATTTTATATTGTTCTGTGAAGCTTGATGTTAATTCCATATACACCAATTTATAGAGGTAAGAAACGGGAGTAGCATATTCAAACAAATTTGTGCAAGGAGTGGAGGTTCAAACATGGCCAATTCACATTTCACTTCTTTGTGCACCCGACATCTTTTAGAATGTTTATCCAAACAATGAATGAGAAGGTTTATAACACATCTTGTACAAGAGAAAACAAGATGTTTCAAATTTAATAAGGTGTACATTTATAATTGTCCCAATCTCTCTCTCGTTCTCTTCTCCTTCTAGTTTACTTGTTAGTTTCATTTTTATTTGGTTGTCCCTCTCTTCCTTTTGAATTATTTTCTTTCTACTCCTCTCTAATTTCCTAC